>CAUYLG010031768.1:0-40912 GCA_963573385.1 Cacajao melanocephalus | reverse complement strand
TTTTTGTATTTTTAGTAGAGATGGGATTTCACCATGTTGGCTAGGCTGGTCTTGAACTCCAGACCTCAGGTGATCCTTCCACTTCTGCCTCCCAAAGTGCTGGGATTGCAGGCATGAGCCACCACACCTGGCCCCCAGGCTCCAAGCTTGACTCAATCCACCTTATCCCATAGTCCTCTCTTCTCCAGCCTCCAACACCCCCCAAAATGCCAAGGCCACTCACCTTGGGAGCCAGGAACTGAGAAGATTTATTCACCACCCACTTGGGTAATGAGCCTGTGAGGGCAGGGAAGGAGAAAATCCGTCTCAGGGACCCAGCACCTCCCCACCTACAAAAACCCCTCCCTCTGTCCAGAGCTTCCAGGGAGGCCACTGTCTTCCCCACGGGGAGGGGGTGTGTCAGGCGAATCCTACAAGACTTCACCCTCACTCCTTTCTACCTCAGATCAAGGTCCTTAGGCTCAGCTCTGTCCCCCACTTTCCCTCTGCCCAGCCTCAAAGAGTACATGGAAGAAAACCACAGGGTCCTAGGTGAGCACAGGCTATACAGGAGTGGAAACTCAGACCCACCCCACTGCAGCCTGCTGCCTCCCTCAATCACACTGACATCCCTTCTCAGCCTAACCTCCCTCCCAGGAATGGCCCTGATGCTCAGCCTTCCTCTGCCTGTCCTTCCAAGCCTCCCCTAACCACACAGGCCTCTGGCTGAGCACCCCAGCCTGGCCTGACCTGGAATCCACCACCCAGCTCTCCACCCTGTCTCATTCCCAAGTGTCCTCTCTGATACTGACACCCAACAAAATGAGGTGCCAGGGGAGTGCTGGGCCTGGACCACTGTGCACTCCAGGGTGTGGAGCATTCCCAGGCAAGGATGCTCAAGGCTTCCCCATCCTCTAGTCACTCACTCACTCACTCACTCCACGTTCACTGTGACACACCCTGGGCCAGCCCTGGGGACCCAGAGAGGAGCTAACCGGGGGCCCGGCAGGAACCGAGTGTTCTGCTAGAGGGGAATGGGCCACAGAGCAGGGAGCCAGTGGCTCCCCTGAGTATCAGGGAAACAGGAGATGACCCCTGCAGCAGTCCTGGAGGGATGAGGAGGGGAGGCTGTGGGGAAGGGCTGCCTGGGCAGAGGGGTGGGGACAGATGAGGTGTGAATGACACCAGGAGCCCTGGGACGGGGCTTAGGCTTTTCTCTGAGGGCAATGGAGAGCCACAGAATAACTTCAAGCAGATGAGAGTCATGAGGAGATAAGTGTTTTAGAAAAACTCCTTTGGCGGCTGGTACACACAGACAAGGTGGCTGGTACGGAGAGAAATCTCAGACTCAGGAGCTGCTGAGGAGGCAGAATCAATAGGAATCAGTGGCTGGATTTGGCTGAGGAAGAGGGAGTGGCCCCAAATGACTGCACGTTCTGGGCATGGGTGACTGAAAAGTAGAGACTTGGGGGAAGAGGCAGGTCAGGAGGAAAGATGGAGAATTCCCCGCCAGACACAGCGAGGTTCAGGTGCCTGGAAGACATCCAGAGGGAGATGTCCAGGCGGCTGAGGGCCACAGGGATCTGGATCTCATCTGAGAGAGACGCAGCCACCTGTCACAGAAGCCACAGGAGTGGATGAGCCATCCCCAGAAATAGAAGACTGAGGCCTGGAAAACCCAGGCCTCCAGGGTGGGCAGAGCGAACAGCCAGTGAGCAGGGAACAAAGCAGAGCATGGGGACAGCAGAGCCCAGGAAGAGCACCCCCAGCTTCATCAGTGGAGCAGTGGTACCTCCCTGGCCCACTCTTTTCAAACTACTATAAAGTCCCAAGCCTTGGTTCAAGGACGGCTTCAGATGGAGATGCCCCAAAATGCAAAACAGCTCCTAATAGATGCCCTTCTGGATCCCTAGTAGATCAGACCCCACCCCTGTGGTATAGGGAAGGATCTCATGATAGGCTGCCAGGGCCAAGCCCTCACCTTTGGGGTCCACCTGGGCCAGGTAGGTGATGACGCAGCTCTTGGGCCCCGTGCTCTGGATGAGGTAGCCCGTCTGGATGGACACAGCTCGGACCAAGTCTTTCCGAGGTGGGTATTTCTGGGGATGGAAGGCACAGGGAGGTGAGACTCGGGGTGGGGGCAAAGATGATGTTTTTGTGAGTATACACAAACATGCACGCATGCACACACACGCGTGTACACACACATAGTTCATATGCCGTGACATCTGTTCCAGACTAGGCCTGATTCTGGGTGCAGAGAAAGGGAAGAACCAGACTAGGTCATCCTAGCCCCTCTTGAAGCTTTCCCTGTTCCCCTCAGAAAAGCCCGCAGTCTGGGGTCAGAGCTCATGAGCATATATGGGTACACACACACACACATACACACACACACACACACACACACACACTCACCCTGCCCAGCCAGCTGTACCTGCCTGTCCTTGCCCAGGGAGATCAAGGTGGCCCAGCCTTAGGGAGGGCTAGAGGACCCTGCCTCTCACCTCTGCTCCTCGTTTCCCTGTCCCAGAGCCCAACCAACCAAAGTCACCCCATCCCACCCACTTGCCACAGAAGTGGCCACACTGCCCTCTCCTGATCTGCTCAAAAGCCCCAGCAGGGAGAGAGAAGCCATTATCTTCACTGTACAGGAAGGAAACTGAGGGCCAGTGGGCTCTATGCCTGCTTGAAGTCACATGGAAGTCACAGCAGCAGCCTCAGCCTTGCCCCGCCTGACTCTCTCCCCTGCCCCGCGGCAGGGAAGGCAGGTTGACTCACAGGATGTTTGACTGAGTAGTTCATAATGATGTAATCAGCACCCATGGGGAGCCAGGAGCGGAGGGTGATGACATCACGGTTCTTCAGGGGCTTGGGACACCTCCCTGTGGAGGGTAAGGGACAGTTCAGCCAGACCACTGGCCCACTCGCCTGCAAGGGAGGGTGTGGCAGAGGCCAGAGATGCAGGGATGCCTAATTAACTGCCAGCCCCCCAGTGCAAACAGGCATCTCCCTCCCAGACCACAGTCCCACAGCTGGAGCCAGGGCAAGACCTGTCCCTACTGCCTCCAGCCAGCCCTGCTCCTCACAGCCTCACACAGCCCTTACGTTGTTGGCCTGGCTGGTTGTCTACGTGAATGTGAGCGTACGAGAGAAAAACAGTATGAATGTGCATGAAAATGTGTCCCTGGGACTATGTGGCATGTGGGTAGGAGCTGTGTACATGTTTGAGTGTATGCGTGCGTGTGTGTCTATGTGTGTGTGTGTACATGATCATGTGACTGCATATGTATTTGTGAGTGTACATGTGTGTGCCTAAGGATCTAGGAATGGACAGGGATGTCAGGGAGGGCAGCTCCGAGCAGCCTGGTCATGGGAGTGACCACAGGAGGGAGGGGGGAGGAGGAGGCTTGGTGGGAGGCCTAGAGGGAGGCAGAGGAGACAGGGATCAGCGTGCTATGCCTGCTCACAGGAGTAATAGCCCACGTCTGCGTTGACTGTCAAGCGGGCGATGTCGAAAGTCTCAATGACGTTGCTGTCCCATTTCTTTCGGTACTCAATGTCGTGTAGGACGTCATAGAGTGTCTCAGCTGGCACATCATGGCACTCCATCCGGCACTGCAGACAGATATATGGGTTGTCAGAATCACATGGAGCTCAGAGCCCTGGCCAGGGGACCAGAAGACAGACAGGCAGAAGAGGAGGAAGAGACAGAGGACAGGGAGGAACAGAGGCCTCTGATGCCAGCATGGACTTCTTTCTTGCCACAAGCCCTGTCCAGCTCCCTAAAAAGCCACCAGTGCCAGGAGACAGACAGCCTCTGTATCCAGAGACCATCTCCCCCTACTCAGCCCAGTCTCTTCCTCCAAGAAGCTTTCCCAGCCAGACCTTCTGGGCTTTCACTCCATGAATCTCTATGTCTGTGCCCCCCAGACCCCTGTGAACTCCTCGTGGGCAGAAGTTCATGGTTATTTCAGCATGGAGCCTGAAATGGGAATGGGTACATGTTCAATGAAACGAAAGCATAAATGAAAATCAAATGCCCAAATGGATGATTTATTTCCTCCCTGGTACTTATCACCCGGCCATACCACTTGTCCTCCTATTTGTGTTTTTTCCCCCCTTCAACAAACACCTTTGGATTTCTTACTATGTATTAGCCTTGCCCTCAAAGAGCTTTTCATCTGGGAAGAAGATGGCCAAGGACACCTTGTTTTTTGTTTTGAGACGGAGTCTTGCTCTGTTGCCAGACTGGAGTGCAGTGGCATGATCTTGGCTTACTGCAACCTCCACCTCCTGGGTTCAAGTGATTCTCCAGGTTCAAGTGATTCTCCTGCCTCCGCTTCCCAAGTAGCTAGGACTACAGGCGCACACCACCACACCCAGCTAATTTTTGTATTTTTAGTAGAGACAGGGTTTCACCATGTTGTCCAGGATGGTCTCGATCTTTTGACCTCGTGATCCACCTGCCTCAGATCAGCCTCCCAAAGTGCTGAGATTACAGGTGTGGGCCACCGTGCCCGGCCAGGACACCTTGTTTTATTTAACCCTCCCAACAACTCTGCCAGACAAGAAATCCAAGGAGGGACTTGAGGCTCAAAGAGGTTAAGTAACTCGCCCAACGTCACTCAGCTGGTAAGTAGCAGAGCTAGGATTTAGCCCAGATCACATGTCTGGAGAGCAAGTAAAAACAGAACCAGGTTTCCCTAGGTTTGCACTCAGTGAAATGAAACTCAATGTCCTTGTTCTGTGATTTTCTTTTTAACCCAAGAGCCCTATCCCCAAGATCAAGTTCTTCTCAGCAAATGGACAAGTTTTCTCGTGTAGTTTAAAAAGGCCTCTCAGAACTGGCATTTAGACAGTGCCAAGGGAACCCTCACATAACACTTCCCACTCACAAGGGGATGCAAGCAACCATATGAGGGAGAGATCACACTGCCTTCCCCCTCATCCCAGAATAGGCCTCGGCACCACTAATGATGGTGGGACGCCACAGGAAGGTCACACCATTGCCTGCTGGCTATTCTAGGCACCAAGAAGCCCATCAAGCCCTGGATATAACTTCCATTTATAGAAAATACAGAGGACAGAGGAACGAGCTAAGTGGCACCACATGAGAGTGCAACCAGACAGAGCCAGACAGTGAACCATTCCACAGGGCTACTGGCTGAGGTTCTGCCGGTCAATGTCATAACAAAGGGGCTGGCGGGACAGACTTGCAGGACATAACAACCACATGTAAAGTGTGTTTCTGGATTGCAAACTGATTTGGACACACCATCTATAAAGGGCATTTTAGGGACAATTGGAGAAATGTGTATGTGATCACAGTATCAGATGCACTGAAAATTTACAGAAACAAAATGGTGGAGACTGCTGCCTTAAAAAAAAGGGTTACAAAATAGGTTGGGCACGGTGGCTCCCACCTGTAATCCCAGCACTTTGGGAGGCCGAGACAGGTGGATCACTTGGGGTCAGGCCTTCGAGACCAGCGTGACCAACATAATGGAACCCCATCTCTACTAAAAATATAAAAATTAGCCAGGCGTGGTGGTGTACACCTGTAATCCCAGCTACCCAGTAGGCTCAGGCATGAGAATCACTGGAACCTGGGAGGTGAGGGTTTCAGTGAGCTGAGATCATGCCACTGCATTCCAGCCTGGGCAACAGAGCAAGACTACATCTCAAAAAAAAAAAAAAGCAGCATAACCACAACTGGGGGAAAAATATATGCATAGAGGAAGCCCAGGAAGCGCAATTGCTAAGGTGTTCACAGTGGAGATCTCTAAATGATAGAAATGTGATGGTTTCTTTTCATTTTGCTTGTCTATATTTCTTATTTTTGTTTTTTCTTTTTTTGAGACAGAGTCTTGCTCTGTCACCCAGGCCGGAGTGCAGTGGCGTGATCTCAGCTCGCCGCAACCTCCACCTCCTAGGTTCAAGCAATTCTCCTGCCTCAGCCTCCCAAGTAGCTGGGACTACAGGCGTGCGCCATCACGCCCAGCTAATTTTTTTTTTTTTTTTTTTTTGTATTTTTAGTAGAGACGGGGTTTCACCATATTGGCCAGGCTGGTCTCAAACTCCTGACCTTGTGATCTGCCTGCCTCAGCCTCCCAAGTGCTGGGATTACAGGTGTGAGCCACCTTGCCCAGCATATTTCCAATTTTCTAACATGTATAGTATTGCTTCTGAAATAATGAAAACAGTTTCAAAAGGTCCCCCAGCAATACTGAGAGGTGTACCTACCATGTGCCAGGTACTGTACTAAGTGCTTTATATACATTATTTTATTCTTACAGCAGTGCTCTGGGATATTGGCCCCATTATAGAATTAAGAAAACCAAGGTTCAAGGACAGACTCGACCCTGCAAGACTATTTGTGTGACCCTGAACAATTAACCCTCCCTCTCTACCTCATTTACCTTTCTGCTCTATAATGGGGCATGACTAGATCCAACCATTTAACCAGCAGCCCCCAGCTCCAGCCCTGTACTGAGTCCAGAAGAGTCGGAGATGAATGTGAGGCCTGTCTTTGAGAGGTTTGCAATGCAAGGAGGAGCCACGCTTGGAAATGGGGAGGTGCCCTAAAGTGCTCATTGAGGGTGTAAGAAGGAGATCAGCTCCATGGGCTGGGTGGGGGATCAGGCTTCACGGAGAATCTCAGTGCTGGAGGTAGGTGCTTGCCAAGTGGCCCTGGCAGAGAGAACAGCCAGCCAAGGTGCAGAGGCAGGCGAGAGTGTGGCCTGTGGGCAGTGAATGAGTTCCATCTGGCTCAGTGTCCTCGGTGTGGTACAGCCTACCACTCAAACGGTCCCTGGCTCTAGGTCTTCTTGGAAAAATGGGTGATTCCAGGGCTGGGTCAGAAAAAGTATAAGATGAGCCTGGAACATCTTCTTGTGCCAGGAAGTAAGCAAATACTCAAAGAATGATAAAGATTCTGGACATAGGAACCAGCCTGAAGGGCTCTCCCTCTGGTAGAGTGACCAGCACTTCAAGGTTTACCCAGGACTTTCCCAGTTTTACCACTGCAAGTCTCACATCCTGGGAAATCCCTCAGTCCCAGGCAAGCTAGTGTTGGTCAGCCTACCCGGGCTCAATCTGAGATAATCTTCGTATTAAACTCAGTAATGACCGTAACCGATTATATTCCATTGAATAAAACAGGAAACCAAAGTGTATACAGGTATGAATAAACAAATAAATGGAATGTTTGATGAGAAATGGGGGATTTACACAGTTTCTTTCTTTCTTTTTTTTTTTTTTTGATGTATCAGATATTAAACTGATAAGAACAGATACTACACTTGATCTTAGCCAAAAGGCCAAGAAGTGATGATTTACACAGTTTCACAGTAGATAAGCCTGGCAGATAGCACCTTCATCAAGTGATCAAAGTGAATATCATTAATCACAGGACAAGCTGCCGTCAGGTATTGTCTGGTAGGCCACAGTAAGAGGAATACATGTATCACTTCTGTGCTACCTCTGTCACAGAGACATAACATAAATAGAATCACAGGGAACATCAGACAAACCCAGAATGAGGGCTTGTATCATTTTAAAAAATAATTGGCCTATAAGTGTCAGGATCATGAGAGTCACGGAAAGAACTACGTTAGACTGAGGTGACTAATGAGATGGGAGTGACTGAGTAAGTGAATGAAGGAACAAAGTGATGGGAGGGACGCGATGGTGAGAAAGGGGGTTGAAGAAGACGGCACAGGCCCGATCCAGCATCATCATTAGTGTCCAAACAATGTCCAGCTGAGCGGCCACAGGGAGGTCCAGGCACTGCCCCAGACGTTCAACACGTGCTCGCTCTTCACCCCAAACCTAGCAGGTGGCTGCTGTTATCATTCCTGCACTGCAAAACAGAAAACTGAAGCTCAGGAGATTAAGCAACTTGCCCAGATCACAGAGCCTGAAAGCAGCAGAGCAGGGACTCAAAAGAGGATCTTCCTGTCCTCTTAACCATCAAAAAGCACTCAAGTGCAGCTTCTGAGGAAACCAGAATTTCTCTAAATCCAAATTTGGATGCTGGTTGGCTTTGCAAATCTTCAAACATGTTATCCTGGACCATGAGTGTGTGGAGGGGGCAGTGACAACAAAAGCCTGCTTCCTGGGTTAGAATCCAACCTGGGGCTGCCTCTTCCCCAGCCAAGCTCAGTGCCCCCAGGGCCCGGCTGCAAGGCTGCTGAATGCACACTGGGAAGGGGCCCATGCTGCCCATTCTCCTTCCAGAGGCTCCCAGAGCAGGGCCGCTGTGGCTCCAGAGGCCAAAGACCCACCTCTGGGACAGAGGGCAGTGGGTGGAGCATGTAGAGTCAGAAGACAGACCAGGTGCTCATTGTAGACTCTGCATAGCCCTTTATCTTACAGACAAAGAGAAACTTCAAATGTTTCCCAGGCTAGTGGCAGACGCTTATGGAGGAAGGCCCCTGACCAGAGGGTAAGAACCCTTGCTGTGGCAGTACAGGTGAAGAAACTGAGGCAGGCCAGGTAGGGGGGTCAGGCAAGTGTCCACAGGCATCCCCAGCTCAGCCTGGCTCCTGCCCTTTCCACAGCCCCCAGCAGGCAGCACCGCTGCACCAAGTGGAGGAAATTACATCCATCTTTGTTCCTGCCGGTGGCGGTGGCCATGCCCTAAAGGTGTAATTCTAAGAGGCTTGGGGAGCAACAGGTGGTGGGGAGGCCTGAGTCTCTGGACAGCACCTGGTGCACAGGCCTGTAGCAGGAACCCACAGCTATTAGGCCCTGGGTGAGCGAGTCATCTCGGCCAGCCCCCCAGAAACTCCCCTGGAAAGAGGAACCCAAGGGGGGTTGCTTGGCCAAGAAGCCATGCTGGGCTTCAGTGCGTTTAAAGCCTGGTGACAGCAGGGACCCTGACATGCAACAGTATTACAGCTGAGAAAACTGAGGGCAGGGGAAGCAAGTGATGCCAGAGAAACTACAGGCTGTGTCCCCAGCACTCCATTCTCCAAACCCCCTCAAGTGCCCAAGGTGAAAAACGGGGATTGCCTAGAACCCCTGGGACCAGCACTGTGCGCCCCAGCTCCCCAAGTCCCACGAAGCCATGGTCAGAAGATTGTGCCACAAACTGGACAAGCAAGGAGGAGGAAAGACCCACACAGACTTTGAGGCCGCCAATCCCCGGCCCAATCCCAGCTCTGTCTCCTGGGTATGAGAGTTAACTCCTATGAGTCTTCATTTCCTCAGGTGAAAAATGGAAATGATAATAGCAGCTATCTCGTGGGGATGTTGTGATTAAATGAGATAATGCATGTAATATGCCTAGTGCATAGTAAATACTCAAAAATAGGTCAGACACGGTGGCTCACACCTGTAATCCCAGCACTTTGGGAGGCAGAGGTGGGTGGATTCCCTAAGGTCAGGAGTTCGAGAACAGCCTAACCAACATGGGGAAACCCTGTCTCTACTAAAAATACAAAAAAAAAAAAAAAAAAAAATTAGCTGGGTGTGATAGCCCAAGCCTGTAATTCCAGCTACTTGGAAGGCTGAGACATGAGAATCACTTAAACCCAGGAGGTGGAGGTTGCAGTGAGCTAAGATCGTACCACTGCACTCCAGCCTGGGTGACAGAGTAAGACTCTGTCTCAAAAAAAAATAAAAAGTAGCTATTGGCTGGTCCAAAGGTAGTGAGTGATCGCAAGTGACCGTTCACACTAAGTTACAGATCGAACTCCTTGTTCTACTGTTTTCCCCCTTCTCGCTACTGCACTTGACTAGCCTTTTTAAAAAAAAAGTAGCTATTGTTACTCCAGTGGGTTTCCATGAGTAGCCATGCACCCTTCCACATGGCCAAGACTAGGCTGCATTTGCAGGTATCTGCTGATACTGTGTACCCTGGGTGCCTCCCTCGCCTCACCCTGCCCTGCACTTTCATTCATCCTTTCGCCACTCTCTGAAGCCTGCTGTGTGCCAGACCTGTGTGCAACTGGGTGGTGGGAGACCAGAGGCGAACCAGACCTGAGCCCTGCCCCAAAGAGGTCCCGCCAAGTAGAGTGGTAAGGGACAGGGACACAAAACCTAAAGACAGCACGAGCAGGGCTGGGAGAGGGGGACGCACCTGAACTGCATGGTAGAGTGCGCCTGCGCCCAAAAGGATAAGGCCCTGAGCCACTGAGGGGCAGGGAAGGGCATTTCTGGCACGGGGACTAATGGATGCAAAGGCCTGGAGGGTTAAACAAACAAGTACAGTGCAGGGTCCGGTGCCCAAGCTGTGTCTCACTCTCCCACTCACCTCCCTCCCACCCCCTGCCTGTGTTCTCTGGGATGCCTTGCCAGTGCTCAGCATTAGAGAAGGTGGACTCTCTACTAGAGAGAGGGGCAGCAGTCTCTCCCAAGACCCAGGGAGATGGTCAACCCGAGATGGGAAAGAAAGTCAGGTTCCCTCCATGGGGCTGTGTCCTGGCCTTGAGAGCCAAAGGCCCAGGCAGTTACAGGCAAACAGACACATAGACAGGTGGACCCAAGGCTAACCCTCCCTCTAAGACCTTACAAGGCAGGACGCCAATATCCTTGCCCATGGAATATATGGAGTACACAGATTATCCCAAAGTCCTAGGAACCCAGGACATGATCTCTCCACTCAGAACCCATCAGGTTACTACTGGGGAAGCCTGGCTTTAGCGGGACTCTGAAATGTCCCACAGGCTATGCTAACTTCTCCACAGGCTGCTTTTCAGCAGATAGTTCTGTGACGGGAGTTAACTGTTAAGCAAATCACCTGACAGAACCATATTTAAATGAGAGGAAGAGTTCCTGATGGGGTGGGGCACAACGTATCAAATCAATCACAGCCCTGAACAATAGCCCCAACCTCAATAACCATTACCGTTGCTCCTAATCACTGACCATTCAGCACCCCGCAAAGGAGATAGGGGCACCTGGACCATGGACCACACAGGGGCTGAAATTGAGCTCAAACCACCTCTGCCAGTTGTCAAGAGCACAGAGCTTCATCCTTTGCAGATACTGCCTCTTACCCTTCCAACACCCCAGAGGGAAGCATCACCCCCATTTTATAGATGCTGAAACTGAGGCCCAGGGAGGTACAATCCACAAGGCTAACAGTAGTGAAGCAGAGAACCAGAGTCCAGGTATGACGGACCCTACAGTGTCAGGACTTTCTGCTACCTTCACCAAGGGACAGGACTGGCCCAGCTAGAACAAAACACCCTGGCAACTGAAGCCTGCCTTGGCTGACAGCTTTAATGCAGTGCTCTGGACTCAGAGGCCTTGCTGACCAGGGAGGCAGAGCTCACAGATTCTTCCTCCAAACAAAGCTCCTGACCCAAGCTCCACATTTTCCAGAACCCAGTGCTGGGGCTCCAACTTGGAGCCCCTGTCACCTGCAGGCCCAGAGTTCACACAGCAGTGCTTGTCCACCTGTGTCAGACAGACCTCTGCCCTGCCATGTCCTAGCTGTGTGGCCTTGGCTTGGGCAAAGGGCTCTGAGCCCCAGCATTTCATCTGTCAAGCAGGGATAATCCTCTCCTCAGAGTGGTCCTGTGAGGATTAGGTGAGACTGCTCCCTAAAGCCCTTGGCAGCAGCCGCCCCTCCTCCAGCTCCAGGCCCCAGCAACTTTCCCTGATTTCTCAGGCCCTGCCCTGGGGGAACATCTCCCACTAATCCCCAAAGGACATACAGGGACATGAAGAAACAAAGTTCAAAATAACAAAAATGCCAAGATCCACGCCACAGCATGAGTGCACAGGGAGGGGATGGGTGGCCCTCTCACACCAGGGCCCCGCACAGATGCCCCCTTCACCCTCACAGCCCACAGCCAGGCCCTGCCCTCACCATGCTGGACCAGGAGAGGAGGCTCTGAGAGATGCAAAGACTGGCACACAACAGGTCCGAGGCCCAGCACCAGTGCCCCTCTGCCCTTTCTGCTCCTGCTTCTCCTCCCAGGGCCTACTCACCACCTGCTGGCTTCAGGGACCTCCACTCTGCCCTTCCCTGAGGCCTCTGAGAGGCCGGCATTGGACCAAGCTGATCCAGCACCTACCACTTGCCTCTGCGTTTTTGGGGCTCCCAGAAAGGAGACACCCAAGACCTTTCCCCTTACACTCCCCCCACGAAAAAAATCCCAAGAGCTGCTCCAGGCCACTGACCTAAGGGCTCGGGGGAAGAGGGGAAGGAGCGAGGTCTGCTCAGTGCGGTCATGAGGGGTGCTGAGCACCTCCTCCTCCAGCGCTGCCCAGAATGCTTTCCCAAGACTTCCTCTCACTGGCTCCCTTCCTATTATGTCTTCAGTATGTCTTCAAACTTCAGCCCGGCTGTCACCTGTTCAGGCAGCCTGCCCTATTCCTAAACTCTCCAGGATGGGCTAGAGACCACCCTTCCTTGCCTCCTAGACCTCCAGTAGCTCCCTCCTCAGCATGCACTGTCATGCATTCATTTGCCTGCAATGCTGTGGCCCCTTGTTCATCTTGATGTCCTCCATGCTTGATAGAGGGAGCCTGGCATCCAGCAAGCGCTGAGTAAGGAGCTGTTTCTGATCAGAGGGATGGGCAGGTGAGCCAACAAAAAGGTTGAGCCTGTGTGGGTTTCTCTGACTTTTAGAATGCTAGAGCGCTGATCCATTGGCCCTCAGCACATCTGTGTAATTCAGAAGGAGGAGCAGCCATGAAAATCCCTGAACTCTTGTAGATTTCTATGACACGAGGACAATTACTATTACTACTTCTGCCATCATCCTCTTAAAAAGGGTAAAGGGCTGCAGGGTGGAGGCATGAGGTGTCAGAAATACCAAGAGACAGCTTCAGGGGAGATTCTGCGACTTGCTTTAAGATCTTTAGTAGTCTTAACAGTCAAAGAAAAGTAAAGTAAAATTGTACAGAAGTACCAATATATGCTCAGTAAATTACCAAAAATATATAAAATACTCACTGCTTATGAGGTACTCACTGCTTATGAAGATATGGTAAAACTGTTACACAGTTAGTGGCAGCAAAAATTGGTTCCACTATTCTGGAAAGTAACTTGAGACATACTTTTTAAATCATAAAAATGTATTTCTCTCTCTTTCTTTGTTTACTGTAGTGATCACAGCTCACTGCCCCAGTAGCTGGGACTCCAGGCTAATTATTGTATTTTCTGTAGAGATGGGGATTTGTCATGTTGCCCAGGCTGGTCTCAAACTCCTGGGCTTAAGCGATCTTCCCACCTCGGCCTCTCAAAGTGCTGGGATTGCAGGCGTGAGCCACTGCGCCTGACCAAAAATGTATTTTTCGATTTAGTTCCCAGATTCCCAGGACTAAAATTTACACTCAGGAAAAAAATACAAAATAAGAAGAAAGTTATGTTACAATATTCATGAGTATATTCTTGAATGTGCAATTAGCAAATTATACTGGAGAATAACCTGAACACCACTAGCAGCAGCCCAGGTTGGTTAAGAGTGACACGTCACCCTAACGATGACTGCACACCACGGAGGGTGGAGGGCTCCCCTGAGCAGAGGTGGCCCCTGAGCTAGCTCAGCACCTTCGGAACCCTGACAGGCCTGTAGGGAGCAGCTGCCAGCAATATTCCTGAATTAATAATTCTGTAGCAATATGAGGAACCTCTACAGAGCAATATTAAACGAACAAACAGGATACAAACTAGTGCCTGTGCCATGGTTTAAACTATGAGCAAACTACACCGTTGAATGAGAGCTGGAAGGAACCAAGGAAAAACTCTACTCGGGGAACTGAGGCTCTAGGTGATTTATCTTTATTTGTTTTTCTGTTTTGGATTCTTGTTACTGGTGCTACAATATAGTTTATACAAGAGATAAAAATCACTTTTTTAAAAAAGTTGTTTTTTGTTCATTTGTTGTTTTTTTGAGACAGAGTCTGGCTCTGTCACCCAAGCTGGAATGCAGTGGCTCTATCTCGGCTCACTGAAACCTCCATCTCCCAGGTTCAGGGATTCTCCTGCCTCAGCCTCCTGAGTAGCTGGGATTACAGGTATGCACCAGCATGCCCAGCTAATTTTTGTATTTTTAGTAGAGATAGGGTTTTGCCATGTTGGCCAGACTGGCCTCGAACTCCTGGCCTCAAGTGATCCGCCTGCTTCAGCCTCTCAAAGTGCTGGGATTACAGGTGTGAGCCACCATGCCCGGCCTCACTTTTTTTTCTTCCTGATTAAAAGCATTGCCCAGAACTCCAAGTTCTTACTCCCTGGACCTGAAAGCTGGGACTCAGCTGAGCTGGGGCCTGAGACTGCCTGTCTGATGCTGAGCTAACCTGGAACACTCTGCATTGTCTGGCGGGGCTTGCAGGACAATGACAACTCTTTAGGTTCAAGGAAGGGACAAAGGGAAGCCAGGTACAGGGAGAGGCATCTAAGCTGGGCCCTAAAAGATAACCAGGAGAGGAGACAGCACCCAGATGAAAGGGAGGGAGAAGGGGCTCCCGGTAGAGATGATGGCCTGAGCCTGAGAACTAGAAACAGCCTGGACTGGTTGGGGGAAGGAGAGGGATCAACGCAGTGCCACAAGGGAACCCGGTGGACAGGGACGGAGGTGGGAAATCGAGCTGTCCTTTAGGGACCTGCTCATTCAGTCATCCACTCTCAGCAAATGTGGAGGGTGTGCGGCTCTGTGCCAGGCTCTGTGCCAGGCTCTGTGCTAGGAGGCTGGTATAATAAATTCACTGAATTCCATCCTCAACTACCTGGAAGGAGGAAAGATTATGCCCATTGGTAAAAAGTGGCTCAGAAAAGTGAAGTGAAGGAATGAGGCTGGAACCCAGCGTGGCCCATAGTCCATCCCTGAGACTTCCCCGAGAACTAGGCTCCCTTCTGTGTGGGACTCAAGGAATCAGGCGGGTCAGTGCCTAGCCAGAGGAGGACAATCCCTGAGAGGTCAGTGCTAGGAGCTGGGGCTTTTGAGGGTGTGTATGGAGTAGGGGGCTGGCTTGCCTGGAGCTGATGAGGGGTTGGAAGGACACAGAGCACAAGTGGTGTAGACCCAAGGCAGGGTCTTCTTTCCCCATCTTTGAACTCAGTATTCCCACCTGCAAAATGACCAGACAATCCCTATGGTCCTCTCCTCTACAGCGAAGGGGATCTGGCAGCAGCTACCACCAACACATCTTCTCCCCAAAAATGGAGCCCCCGAGACTGCAGTGGAGAGTAGAGATGTTGCCATGTCTCGCCCAGACAGAGTTCCCTGAGCAGACTGAACTAGACTTTCTCCGCCACCCTCCATCCAGGGCTGTGTGACTCATCCCTGCTCTGCCTCCTTCCCCCTTCCCTCCCTGGACCCCCACCCCCACCGCCACCTCCAGGCTCCAGAGCAGCAGGCCCAGCTCGGCAGCAGTGATGAACGTCCTGCTCCAACGACGTTGCAGAGTCTGGCCTCCTGCACTGTACCTCTCCACTCCTATGCTGGGCGCCAAGGGGGAACCAGGCAGAGAAGGGAGAGCTGAGAAAGGGAGGCAGAGAGTAGAAAGCCTAGAAGAAAAGGGAAGGGGTTGGGGAGGCCAGTGGGACAATACAGGGGCCAGGGCTGACTTGCAGACATCAAGACAGGCAAAGACAGAGAGAGAAAAAGGCTCCCAAGGCTTCCAGGACCACCAGTGGACTGATGCCCCCACAGCTCTCCAGTAAAGTTCCAGGCTGCATCCTCAACAGCCTCTGGAGCACCGCCCCCTGGGCAGCCCACAAGTATCTCCTGCTCCTCATTCAGGCACAATTCTCCCTGTGCCCGGTGCTGCCATAGCAGGCATGGTTCTCCCTGTGCCCAGCACTGCCACAGGGGGTATGGTTCTCCCTGTGCCCACCACTGCCATGGGGGCATGGTTCTCCCTGTGCCTGGCGCTGCCTTAGCAGGCACAGTTCTCCCTGTGTCAAGTGCTGCCATAGGCGGCATAGTTCTCCCTGTGCCCGGCACTGCCATAGGGGGCATGGTTCTGGACTTGTCCCTTAAATGCTCTTACTCTCAACCTCTAGCCAACTCAGCCCCTTGGATTCCACTTGGCCACGACCGTCCCAGCAGCCCCTCTTCACCAGCTCATATGGGGTTCACCATCCTTACTTGGACCCCTGCAGCCACATCCTCTTCTTTGGTCTCCTGACTTCCAGGCCAGCACTGCCCAACTTGAAAGCCTCTGCTATCTGTCTGTCTGTCTCTCTCTCCTGTCTCTGTCTCTGTCTCTGTCTCTGTCTCTCTCTCTCTCTCTCTCTGCCATCAGGATAAAATCCAAACTCCAGAACGTCCTCCTCACCTTGGTTCTGCCTCTTCTCTTCCTCACCGTTAGCCCTGAACCCCTGCCACTGGGGAGCCTACCTCCCTGAGCGACTACTTCCTCTGCTTGCCGCCTTATCCTGCTGCACCCCGAGGCCCCACCCACCTCCTGGAGAAGCCCCCGTACCATCCCCCCACCATGCTGCCAGTCACTGGCCTCGCTCAGCCTGAGTATACGTCTCTGTTCCCACACTGCTCACAAAAGGCTGTCACTGTCTCCATGTGTCTCCCCATGAGGCCCAGAGTCTCTTAAGAGCAGGACTCAGGTCTGATATCTCCAGGTGGCTGGCAGGATGGGTGGGAGGCATGAGAAGAGGTTTGTTGAATGAATAAACAACTGAGACAAGAACAACATGACCAGTAGAGACATTAAGGACAGAATGACCTTAAGACACAAGAACAAAGTGGCCAGTAGAGACATTAAGGACATTGGCAGTAGCCATTGAGGGACAGGGGAACAGAGATGGATAGAAAACACATCCCGAAGGGAAGACCCTGAAACCCAGAGACAGGCTTGAGGCAGCCGCACCCCTCTTGGCACCTCGCTCTGTCCCCTCTGGCATGCTTGGACTGGTTGGACTGGCCTTGATGCCCTGGGGCCCCTGGAGGCAGCACAGGCAGCTTCAGAAGGGGAAACCACGGCACAGCCAGAGCCGAGCCAGGGGCGGGAGCTGCCAGGAGACAGCTGAGGAGACATAATTGGATCATAGACAACTCTGCTTCTGCAGTGAGGGGGTGTGACTCACACACACAGAGTAACGCCAGACACAGAAACATACACGGAGTCTCACACTCACAGGCACAGGCGCACATACCTTCAACACAGATTGACTGACCCGTCAGGCCCCTGTCCCAGGGCTGTCATGTCGGTAGGAAGGGGGAGATGGGGAACCCAGCACCTGCCCTGAGGAGCAGAGAGTCTGCCAGACTAAGGACCACACCACACACACCATCACCCACAATTCAGCTCCACACACGAAGGCCCCAACAGAATCCTCGATCCCTATTACAGTATCTCTTCCTTATGCACAACCGTCATCTGGTGTCTTATTTAGTTGTTTGCTTCTATTTTGCCTGCCACCCCCTCATCCTGTAAAACCCACAAGAGCAGGGTCTGATCTGTGTGGTTTGCCCCTAAATTCCTAGATATGACACAATCCTTGAAACATAGTATGTGCTCAATAAACATACTGAAGCAATGAATGAATGTATGCATATATGCAAGTGGAGACACACAAGGGAACTCCATCCTTCTGGCTATCAGGCCTCTACCTCAAGACCCATCACCTCCCTGGCAAAGTACCCAGTCCCAGCCACTCTGGCAGGGTCCAAAGATGGCGAGCAGGGGCAGGAGATGGTGAAGAAGATCTCAGGAAACCGGGGCAGATGGAAGTTGTTACCCAAAACCCAAGGATGGGTAAATGGTTCAGGCACCAGAAGGGAGAGCAGAGGTGGCAGTCACCCCCTACTTCCCATGGGGCAGCGGGAGGCCGTATATATGTGCAGACGTTGCTCACTGGCCCGGGACATAGGATTCCAGAGAAGCATCAGAGTCGGCAAATACCTGCCTTCAGGGAGCCTGGGCAGAGGCAGGAAGGCAACGGTTATGCTAGAGCACCAGAGAACAGCTCCAGCTGCCCTGTGCCACCTGCCCCACGCTCTCTTTAATGACAGGTGACAGGAATCTACTGTGATTGGCATGGGATCCTCTGCTGCCCATGCTTCTGAGTCTCCAGGGGCCCCAGGGCATCGAAGCCAGCCCAGCCATGCCAGAGGGTATGAAGGGAGGCAGCAGGCGGGGTGGGGCTGCCTCAAGCCTGACACCTGGTCTGAGCTGCTTTCCCCCAGCTGTTGCCAGAGCACGACCATCTGCCCAGTCAGGGGCAAAGGTGAGGGATCAGGGCTGAAATAAGGTTTCTATCCCCATCTATCGTCAGTGGCAACCTGGCACCCGGGCCTGGTCTCCTGCTCCTCGAGAACAAGCTGGAGCAGCCCCGCCGAGGCCCCGGAGCCCCACAGAGCACATGCCTCTGGGGTCACAGCACCCACAGCCTTGGCTCCAGGCGGCCCAGCCAGGCATGGAGATGCAGGGGAAGAAAGAAAACCCATCTGTCTCCAGGACTCCCTTTCTCTCATCTCCTGAAATTTTAAAGACTCTCGGTTGGAAACTGAGCTGGGGCTCGTTAAATTTTAAAAGCTGGAGCCTGGGGAGCTGGGTGTGGAGGGCACAGAGCCAGCCTGGGGGCTGAGGGCTCCTCTAGTCCCAGCAGGGATACAGCCTGGAGGCACCCTCCACTCCACTCCGGCCTATAAGGGTTCCTTGGCCTGCTTAGCGCAGGCACCCAGGGGGCTGCACATCCATGCCGTCCTGTATCCCAGCCTGCACAACACTTCACAGTGTGTACATCGCAAAGAGTTATGCTGTACCCATCATATCCCATCCAAGATCGCTCCTAAGGCTCTCTGGATTCCATCCCTTGCTCCATTCCCCACAATTCGGTGGGCCTCGGCACCTCTGCCCAGAAAAATACAGCAGCAGTGCTCCCTTACCAGCCTCCCTGCCTAAAGCCCTCCCCTGACATCCCAGGGCCTCTAAGGCTCAAGGCACGGAGCCTCAGTCTAGCTCTCTAATCGCCTCCAGCCCCCTGAGTTCTGAGCCCACGCTGAACCACCTCCCATTCTCCGAATGCACTACCCTGTGATCCACCTCTGGGACTTTGCACAGATACTTCTCTGTATGGAATGCTCCCGATGCGATCAAACTTATAATCTTCACTTCCCACCCAATTCCAAAAGGATCCCCTGAGCATTCCTCCTCTGTGGAATTCCTTCCCTGACCCCCAAGGCTAATTCAGATGCCCCTCTCTGTATTACTTCAAGTTACTCCTGGGCAACTTGCGCAGGGCCACACAGCCAGGACTCTGGGTCCTGTGCTCTTTTCCCAATATCTTCTGGGTTTCCAGTGCTCCTGTGACAAGTGTCTCAGCACCCAGCTGGGGGCTCCTTGAGGTCAGGGCTTGGATCTGATTGCCCTCTCTGTCCCCCACCTCCAGCACACGGCCAAGCAGAAAGAGGCTACCGATGGATGCTTGCTGAATGTGTGAATGAATGAAGTATCTGAAGACAGGCAGGGCAGATAAGAAAGCTGAACCCCAGGCACAGACTACTTGTGCAGGGCCACATAGCCAGGACTCTGGATCCTGTGCTCTTTCCCCAACATCCTCAACCTAACCTAGGCACCTCCTCCAGGAAGACTTCCCTAACACCTCCAACTACCTCTGATCTTTCCCTTCTCTGAGCTCCTCCAACCCAAAGTCTAGACACTGACTACCTGGGGCCATGCTCTCTGGGAGCCTGTTCCCTGAGGACAGCTCTGGAACAACTTCTTCCAGTTCCCCCCATACCAAGTCAGAGCTGGAGTCAGGCAGCTCAGGGCTTAAACCTAGATTCAGGATCCCCTTCTAGGGACCATTCTGATGGCACAGACTGGCAAGACCTTAGCCACCATCCTCACTCTGCATCCAGCTTCCACAGACCACCTGCCCAGTAACTTCCTATACGGACAAACTGCACCCACAGCAGGCAGAGCCAAGCCAGAGCCTGAACTGACCCCATCCAAGGCCCTAAAACTAGATTAATTCGGCTGGACATGGTGGCTCACGCCTGTAATCCCAGCACTTTGGGAGGCCGAAGCAGGTGGATCACTTGGGGTCAGGAGTTTGAGACTGGCCTGGCCAAAGTGGTAAAACCCCATCTCTACTAAAAATACAAAAATTAGCCGGGCATGGTGGCGGGTGCCTGTAATCCCAGCTACTAGAGAGGCTGAGGCAGGAGAATTGCTTGAACCTGAGAGGCAGAGGTTGCAGTGAGCCAAGATGGTGTCATTGCACTCTAGCCTGGGTGACAAGAGCAAAACTCCATCTCAAAAAAAATAAAAATAAAAAAAACTAGATTAACTCGTGCCCCTGCCACCGCAGATAAGAAGACTGACCCAGAAAGGTGACGTGACCCCCAAAGTCACATAGTGAGGACTGGACTCCAGCCAGCTGGGTGCCCTCCAAGGTACCCTCCCACAATAACACAGCACAGGGAGACCCCCAGCCCAATCATGTTAATAACCCGGCCCATGGGAGTGGCGAGATCTCAGCCTTGGCGAGCCAAGGACCTAGGTCCTGATCTAGCTTCAGCCAAGCCCGGCTGTTTGGCCGTGCACAAGTGAATTCCTGTCCTAAGCCTCAGTTTCCACATCTGCTTGATGGGATTAAGGAGACCTATCCCACAGGACAGTTGCGAAGACACAGTGAGGAGACATAAAGAAAGCACGTGGCCCTGGCCCCACCTTCCTCATGACCCTTTTGAGTCCCAGAGACTGGTAAGAGTGGGAAGGCCTTGGAGACCCCTGAGCCATCTGGCATTTCACAGGGTGAGAAGGTGAGGTGCTGAGGGACACGAGCTGAGCACTGGCCTGGGAGTCGGGAACGCAGGTGGCCTGTGGTGTGGGGTAGGTGGACAGTGAGACAGGGCTGGGAGGGCCCGCTGGAGCTTCCCCCAAAGGGGGAGGGGAGGAGCAGCAGGACAGGAAGTCAGAGGAGACAGGTCTCACTGCCCAGCTTCCTGTGGCCAGCCAAGCCACACCCCATCCCACACCTGCTCCAGGGCCAGGCCTCTCCTGTCAGGGGCCCAGGCTCTTATCAGCCCTCATTCCTGCCCCCAGGCTGCCTGTGCAGTGGGTAGGAGGTCACCTGGAACTGTTTGTCCTCTCTCCACCAGGGTCTGGAGGCCTCTTAGGAGATGCCTAGGTCTCCCCTGCCTCTCACGCGGCAGGCATCAAGGGCAGCCAAGCACGTGCACATCCAGGGCAGGGCCTTGCAGGCCATGTCCTCTGCTGTCTGTCTGTCTGCTCCTCAACTCTCCCCCAGGGCCCCAGCCTGGGTGCTGCATTCAAAGGCTCTTGGAGCCAGGAGGGCCCAATGGCATAGATGGGCAAACAGCCCAGAGAGGGCAAGAATGTGCCCAAGGTCACACGCAACAGCCAGGACTGGACACCCGCTGGCTCTGGTTGAATGACTGATAGAAGATCCTGGTCTTCTGTTTCTCACACTAATATAGGTGCCATGGGGGAAGCTGACCTGGGCTTTGAGAGACCTGAGTTCAGGCTCCAAGCTGCCCACCCTGCCTTATACCCAGGATCCACATTCAGCATCTGTCCCTGGGACAGGGCCTGGACTCTCAGGAGGTGGTGTCTGCCTCTGCTCCAGTATTTGGAGCACAGTGCGGCCCTGGGGCCAGGTCAGGCTGGAGGCCAGGAGGGAGGGAGGAGGGAAGGCGTGGAAGTGGCCTCCAACAGTCCCTTTCCCTTTGTCCTGGCTCCAACTACTGGGCCCAGAGCCATGGTGGCTTCCAGGGACCTCTGGACCCGGGTAAGGGGAAGAGATATGAGGAGGAGGAAATGAATTAGGTAGATAGCTAGGTAGAATCCATCCCCCATCCTGGGATCAGGAGCACAGGGCATGTCCAGGGGGCAGCTGGCTTTCCTATCTCTGGGGACAGGCCCAGAGCAGGTTGGGGCAGGAAAGGGGAGGGGGAAAGGGGGGCAAAAACTCAGCAAACACCTGCAGTTGAGTCCCAACCTCCTAGAGCAACCAACCCAGTCATCGCTAGAGACTCTGGCTCCAGACCTACTGAGTGACCTTGGCAAGCCACTCCCCTTTGTGGGCTTCGGCTTCTCATCCATCAAACAAGAATAGGATGATGAGAACACCGCGTCCTCCAAGCCTTCAAAGAGTTATTGATGGGGTTAAAGGCCACAGTGTTGACTAAGATGCAAGCCCACGCGGAGAGGGGCAGGGGCTGGAGCCAGGCTGGCATGGGTTCCACTCTTGCCTCAGCTGTGGCATGACCTTAGGCAAATAACATCACCTCACTCAGCCTCAGTTTCTTTGTAATATGGAGACAAGACTACTACTGCCCCAGACTAGCCTCGGGGTAAATTAGATGAGGGGGAGAAATGTTTGACTCAGAGCAGGGGCTCTCATTATCAGAAATGAGATTAACTGCCTGGAACCTGGGAGTCCTGGAATCTTGGGGATGGGAAGCTCAGAGGCCTCCATCCATCTCCCAGAGCTCCAACTAGCTGTGCTGAGAGGATCAGGAATGGGGACCTGGCACCTTGGGGTGCCCATTACCAGAGTCCCAGCCTCCTTCCTAGATCTGGGCTCTGCTCACCTCCTCTCCCCACCCTCTCTCCATTGTGGGGAGCAAGGCTGGGGAGGCAGCCTGCAGGGAGAAGCAAGGAAGGAGGACTAGGCTGAGAGGCTGGGTTCCAGGCCCAGTTCTGCTGAGACAGCTGTGTGACCCTAGGCAAGTCCCTGCCCCTCTCTGAGCCCCAATATCCTCGCCTGCATCCCAGGGGCAGTAGGGGTATGACATAGGGATTACCAAGGGCCCTTTGGCACCTCCATCTGCTTAGTCTGAGAGAAAAGGAAAGTTGGGTCCTGGCAGCCCAGGAGGGTGTATGCCTGTCCAGAAGATAACACCCCAGTTTCTCCAAGTCCCCACCACCCACAAGGAAGGCCACCAGACAAGTCTGATCTGGCCACGAGTGGTATGTTGCAGTCAGCCTGGCCCCTAGACCCACCAATTCCAGGCCTGGGCTGGGCAGCGTTTATTCATTAACCAAGCCAGATGGAGGAGGTAGCTCCGCCCTATTGACACAGAGGGCGGGAGTACTGGTCTGGGTTCAGACCCCTCCTCCCCTGACTTTCTAGAGTGCCAGCTTGATGGGGAAACTACACTTCTCCCCCAGTGTGCACTGCCAGCCTGAAGCCTTTCGAAGGTCACAGTGAGGCTCTCGTGAATTTCCTTGCTCACTTTTCATTCAGTTTGTTCCTTCGTTCTTTCCTTCCCCTTCCCTTCCACCAATATCCTGCTAAATCTGTGTTGGATACTGGGGATGCAAAGAGAACAGAACCTGAGAGGTTGAGGCAGGCGGATCACTTGAGGTCAGGAGTTCGAGATCAGTCTGCCCAATATGGTGAAACCCTGACTCTACTATATATACAAAAATCAGCTGGGCGTGGTGGTGCGCACCTGTAGTCCCAGCTACTCAGGAGGGTGAGGCAGGAGAATCACTTGAACCCGGGAGGTGGAGGCTGCAGTGAGCTGAGAACTTGCCACTGCACTTCAGCCTGGGCGACAGAGCAAGGCTTCTAAAAAAAAAAAAAAGATAGGACATGCCAGCTGCCTTCCCTGTCCCTGCTCCTCAGGCTCAGACACAAGTCAAGGTCCTGAGCTCTGGGCAGTGAATCCCAAAACAGGAGACTCACATGGAAACTCTGAGGGAAAAACAGATGGCCAAGAGTCAGAGGGGAGAAGGGAAGGCAGAAAGGGAGAAGTAGAAAATTGTGTGGGGATGGACAGAACTATATATAAATGATTAAGACAAAGTGAGACAGAAGGGCTCAGGGTCAGAGGCGAAAGGTCAGACCTCTCAGGCCCTGGTGTGAGGCCAAGTTACACGCCTGAGCTAAGTCTGAGACCAGGTCCCAGGCAGAAGGGGAAGGTGGACTCCTCCACATTTCCAGGATAGCAGAAAGGAGAAGGCAAAGAAGAGGGAGGCGAAGGGCACAGCCTACTGCCAGGAGCCCACTGCGGGGAGACATAGCAGCCCTGGAAATGTAGCACCCACAGCAATCCAGATGTGTTAGGGGCAGCTACTGAGGCCTCTAAACCAGAGTCTTCACCAGCCCCTGCCCCATCTGGTCCCCAGGGGGAGGTGGGTTCCCAGGGTCCCAAACCCCAAGCATGCCCTGCAAAGAGAGAATTGTGGGGTTGGGAGGAGCAGGGGAGATAGCTGTGAGCAGCTGATGTGTCTGCAACTGCCTCCTATGTTGGCTTCCCTTGACCCCAGCCCCTTCCTCCCTTCCTCCCCCAACCCACCTACAGCCTGGCTCTGCGCAAGGCTGGGGCATCGGGGCCCTGCCTTCAGGATCTGCCAGCCACAATCCTGAGTCCCTGCAGGAGGCTCAGGGAGCAGCCAGGGAGGGAGGGAAGGGAAAGAGCAAGAGCAGAGCATTAGGCAGGAAGGAACCAGGTCCTGGGCGCCCTAGGGTGAAGAAAGCAGGGAAAGAGACCTGCTCAGGCTGAGAGAACCAGGAATCAGAGAGAGAAGGGCCCAGTTTCCCACCTGGGGTAACTCAAGTCAGGAACCAGGTGCAGGCTTCCCAGGCAGAGGGCTCCCTAAGGGAGACCACTCTCCTAGATGGGCCTGGGAGCAGCCCAGCTCCCTGGAGGAGGCAGGGGCATGCAGAAGCCTGGGTTCCAGCTGAGAGAGCCAGGGTGAGTCAATCCTGCTCTCCAGGCCTCGGTTGGCCCATCTGTGTGATGGGGCTTGGCCCAACCGACTGTGCCTCCTCCCAGTCCCTGGCAGGAGGCTTTCTCTGGGCCCAGATGCACAGCCGGGTGTCTGTAGCCCAGAGAGAGGACCAGGGGACTCCGGGAGAGGCAGTAAGGGTGCAGTGGAGGCTGCAGGTATAGCGGGCAATCCTACCTTGATCTTGTGCAGCGTCCGATCCATCTCCACAGCCTGCACCCACACAGACACGCCAGCCTTGCTGTAAGTCAGGCTCCAGCCCACCTCGGCCTCACACTCTGACCGGAAGCTGCGGAAGTCTTGGTCATCGGGCACCTGGACACTCTCTCGGCCCAGGACCGGCCGAGGCCCTTGGGGCTCTGTGGAAGCCGCCGGCTTCTCCATGGGGAGCGTGGGGAGGCCCAGGGCCCTGGTCCTAGTCCGGCTTTCCTGGGTCCTCCGCGGAGGCTCCGACAACGTCGACGCGGCTGCAGATGCTGACGCCACCTTCCTGGGACCTGCAAGACCGGTTTGAGGACGGGAATCAGTGCGCTGGGGGCGCGGGTGGGGCTGTCCGGGGTCCTGGCGGGTGGAGAGCTCTAGAGAGGCAGGGGCTGGCCCCGGGGAAGGGCGGACGGGCGCTGGACAGCCTCGGGGGTCCCCTCCCGAGGAGCGCCCCAGACCCCCTGGGGCCGGCGTGGGAACTGCGTATGGGGCGCGGTGGCCCGCGGGCGCCCGTCGGGACCCGAGGGGAGGGACGGTGCGGCGGCGCCCGCGGAGCGACCCGCTCAACTAACTCGCAGCGGCGTGGGGCGGGCGCAGGGCGCGGGGGGCGCGGGGCGCGGGGGGTGCGGGGCGCGAGGCGCGGGGCGCGGGGCGCGGGGCGGGAGGGGCGCCCTCCGGGCCGGGCTGCTCACCTGTGCCCGACGCTCCGCCGGGGCCCGCCGGGGCCGGGGTGCGAGCGCCGCCGCCTCAGCGGCCCCGGCGACCCAGGGCCGCGCGGGGACTCTGGGGGAGGAGCAGCGGGTCCTGTCGCCCGGCCCTGCCCCGGGCCCCCGCCCCGCGCGCCCCTCTGGCTAGGCTGGGGGCTCGGGGGCTCGGCGGCCGCGGCTCGGGATTTTCCAGGCTGCGGAGGTGAAGCTGACGGAGCTCCGAGCCCCGCCCCGCCCCGCCCCGCAGGGTCCTAGCGCCAGCCCCCACCGCCCCGGGAGGGGACCGGGCGCCCGAGGGGCCAGTCCTCAGCGGGGACCGGGGACGGGGTGAGGAGAGGCCAAGAGAGTGGGCTCTGCGAGGAAGGGCCACGAGGTGCTAGAAGAGGAATTCTGGAAGTTAACTGTGAACCTCTTCTCTGCACCACCTCCCATGTTCACAGGTACACACCTCTACAACAACCTACAGTATTTACACACAGGCACACTGTCCCCAGAACAACCCAGAGACTCCCCCACGCAATACCCTAGAGATCCAAAGATGGGCACACACCCCCATGACAATCAAGAGACTGACTCGCAGGGATGACAGCCCCACAGCAGCTCAGAGATGCCCACAGCTTGCATCCCCCACCAAGCTAGAGGCACACCAAGCCTACACACACCCAACCCCATTCCCAGTGGGCTGTGCAAACCCAGCAGGAAGCCCATCCAACCCACAAGGCTCAAGGTTCACAGGCTGGCCAGACATGGGCAAAATCTCCACCCCAGTCTCACTCCTACCTGGGAGCTTGAACTGGGACTCCCTCCAGCCCCATACTCTGGCCCTTGGCCACCAGCACCCCTTCTCAGCATGCACACATGCACGTGTATACACACACACACACACACACACAGACACACGCCTCCTATGGACTAGACGAGGCTCTCTAGAGCATCTGGCCTAGAGCTCTCGGCTCTCTTACCTCCCCAGACGGAGTTGCCCAGAGCTCCATAGCTACCTGCACCAGCCCTCCTGCCATCCCTTCCAGCCTGGGAGGCTCCCCCCTGCCCCCTGGGTCCTAGTGCCAGCTCTACCTCCATCTGCTCTGTGTGAACTGAGGCCACTAGCTCAACTTCTCTGAGGCCAGCCCAGGGTGAGTGTGGCAGTCTGTCCCAGTGACTATGGTGAGCTCCTGTGGATGAGCAACTAACAGGGCCCAACAAGAACCCACCACTTAGCCAGTGTCGGCAAGTCCACGGTCATCCTGACCAGCACGCAGTTCTCAGCCTCCTCCCACCTCCATTCCTGTCTGTTCTCTGCTGCCTCCTCCTCTCAGGCCCTTAGTTTTTCGCTTACAGAAGGAGGGAATCAGAATGGATAACCCTAAGCTGCCTCCCGGCCTCACAAGCCTAGAGCTCTAGGATGGAACAGCTTTTCTTAAATGTGCTAAGAAAAAAACTAGGAGTCGAGGATTTGTCACGGTGCCTCACAAATAGAGGTGTTTCTTCCTGAAGTGCTTAAAGCGCCACTGAGATGTTTGTAAATTAGGCCACATTTTTAAAATGAGTAGGGGTGAGCGGGGAGGAGCCGTGATGGCATGCGACCCCGAAGGGCATCCCGTAAAGTGAATCCTGGACAGTGTGCTGCAGGTCTTCTTGAGGCCTGCGTGAATGACCTTAGATCTCCAGGCCTCCCATCTGCAGTGTGGGAGGCACAGTCAGATAATCACCCCATCCCTTCTAAACCACACTCCTGAAAAGTGTCTGGGAATGAGTGGGTGGCACGGGGCTGGCTCTGGGCTCAGGACGCCCAGGCTATGACTCTCTGCTATCTACCACCTCTGCTTCTAGCCTGATTCTAGGCAGATCACTGCCCCTCCCCAGGCCTCAGCAGTGGACACCCAGGCAGTGTGGGTGTCAGATAAAACCCAAAGGGGACCCCAGTAGAGCCAAAGCCAGCTTTGCTTTGTGAACTGTATCCTCTTGGATCTACCATGAGGAAAAGAGGTGGCAGAACTCGCCTGGTGGCTCCTGCCTTTTTAGGGCCACATATAATAAAACACATCTCAGCAGACAGCAGGCACCAGAGCAGCAAACCTCTCATACCCACCGTCCAGTCCAGGATGAAAAAGACAAGGCCTAGTGACAGGAGGTAGCAGTGAGGGCAGTCTGATAGAAGGACTTCCCCACCCTAGAGAGCTGCCAGAGAGAGAAAAACTCAGGGAGGTGCAAATGGCAGGAACCAAACCATCACTCAGATCCAAACACAGAAGAGCCAAGAATCTTTTGGATCTTGGGTCAGTAAAGGTGGCGACCTGGCACCCCTGGACTCAGGCAGCCATGTCCTGGGCTCATCCCTGGGTCCTAGGTTTAGGCCAGGCTACTTCGCCAGCAGGTGGGTAGAAGGGTATCACCTCATTCTACTCATCATTTATTTACCCCTGCAAATGCCACCCCTCCCAGGAATTTCGGTATCTCTGGTTCTGGGTCTCATGAAAACCTCTCATATGTGACAAAGCAGATTCATATCCTTCTCAAAACACCGCTGAGCAGCGGAGAAGGGCCCCATATGCTCCAGAGCAAAAGAATGAGCCCGGGAGGGCTGGAGGGGCTCTGGAAGAGGACTCTGGAGAGGACCCACAGCCTGGCAGCACAAAGGGTCTGTGGAGCTGGGTTCAAATCCTGGCCCTATCATTTCCTAGCTGTGTCACCAGAAGCCGGTGACAGGTCTTCTCTGAGCCCCAGTTTCCTCATCTGGAATAATAATACCTACCTATCCTCTGAGAATTGTGACAGGGAAAAGAGTTGTATATGTGCCAGTTTCACCCCCAGATAAGTAACTAAAAATATAATTGGTGGGGGTGGGTGGGGCAGGGAAGAATACACTGCCCAAAAATACACGGTTCCAACAAAAAGTGTTAAGGTAACATCTTGACATGATGGTTGGCAAGATTTGATTCTCATGGAAGATTAAACAATGGAAAGAGTTTTGGCAAAGCTCTGCCCACTGCAGTCCCCTGCCACAGATCTGGTTCCCTCCACAGGAAGTGGATCGAGGTGCCTCTCAGAGCCCCCAGGCCAGACTCCAGATCTGGCTGCTCTCTGGGTCCCAGTTCCAGAATGGGGCATCACAGAGAGCAGGAGCCAGAGTTGGTATAGAAGGTGAGACTGTGTACGAGCAGGCGCTTGGCAAACTGAGAAGCAGTGTGGGAATGTGAGGCATCATTACGCAGGGCACTGGGCAAGCCTGGATCTCACACGTGCCCCTCGCAGACAGAGCATCTGAGGTTGTGGGGGGCACAGGGGCACTCCTGCATCACACAGCAAGTCAGAAGCCATAAGGGGACTCCAGTAACTTGGGACTGACCTAGAGTCCTGGAACGGGGGAAGGGAGCCCTTGGAAAGAGTCACACCAAACTTTTTGCTCACTGCTGCTGGAGGAGTCAGAGCACCTGCCTGGAGTCAGCCACCCCATGACCTGGTCCCTAACACACCCCTCAACTCCCCACAGCAGAACTAAAGACCCCTCAGACTAAGGGCATCTGGCCCCACCCCCTCCCTGTATAAATAGAGACACAAAGGTCCTGCTAGCAGGGAAGAAGCAGAAATAAGTACCTAGGGGCTGGGTGCAGTGGCTCACGCCTGTAATCCCAACACTCTGGGAGGCCAATGCGGGTGGATCACCTGAGGTCAGGAGTTCGAGACCAGCCTGGCCAACATGGTGAAACCCGTATCTACTAAAAATACAAAAATTAGCCAGGCATAGGGGCACATGCCTGTAGTCCCAGCTACTCGGGAGGCTGAGGCTGAAGCAGGAGAATCGCTTGAACTTGGGAGGTGGAGGTTGCAGTGAGCAGAGATTGGGCTACTGCACTCCAGCCTCGGTGATAGAGCAAGACTGTCTCAAAAAAAGAAAAGACAAAAAAAAAGAAGAAAAGAAAAAAAAGGAATAAGAACCTAGGTAGGTCTCTCAGCTCTTAACCTGAGGCTCCTGCTCCTCCCACCCCTATTACATACCACACCTTCCACTTGCCTGCCAGTGACCTTGACACAGTCACTGCCCTCTCTCAGCCTCAAGAGTCAGCCTCCCTTGGTGCCCCCCCAACCTGCCCAGTGTCCTGGACAATGAGGAGTGGGAAAGTCTAGCCTTGCTCCAGGGCGCCCACCCCTACTCACCATCTAGTCAGACAGATGATGGCTGCCTTGATCTCCCCTCTGGGAGATGAGAGGGTCCCACCCGTACCCGTTCTCCCCCACCCCCTCCTCAGGGGTAACCCTGCCTGCCAGCTTTGATGGAGCAAATTCCCAAGTTGTCCAAGGCAACAAGGCAGTGTCCTGGGGCACTGTTCTAGAAGATGAGGCAGTAACCTGTGTGATGTCACCCAGGAAGCCGGGCATGAAAAAGAGGTTCCAGAGACCCTTAGAAGCATGCAGTGGTCCGGGCGTGGTGGCTCACACCTGTAATCCCAGCACTTTGGGAAGCCAAAGCAGGTAGACTGCTTGAATCCAGGAACTCAAGACCTTGCTGGGCAACATGGTGAAAACCCGTCTCTATTAAAAATTTAAAAATTAGCTGGGCTTGGTGGTGTACGCCTGAGGTCCCAGCTACTCAGCAGGCTGAGGCGAGAGGATGGCTTGAGCCTGGGAGGTCAAGGCTGCAGTGAGCTGAGATGGTACCAGAGCACTCCAGTTAAAAAAAAAATGTGCAGCACCAAGAGGCCCCCAGGGCTGACTTGGCCTTGAGAAGGATGTGTCCTTCACAGTGGCAATACGTGCTCCATCCCAGGCCCACCTGGAGCCGGATCTAAGTGTTTGCCCAGGGCAGGTCTCACACCCTTGCTGGGCCTCACTGAGCAAACAGCCCACACCTGCCTTTGGGGAGCTGCTGGAGTCCAGGAGCCACACTGTAGTGCGCAGCCTCAAAGTCAGTGCGGGTCAGGGTCACCCCACCTGCACAGTCCCACACAGAAGCACTCCACCTCGGTATTACACAGGGCCAGCTCTGTGCAGGCACACACACTTGGTCATGGCAGGCCACACACAGCACCAAAGAGGAATCGCCAGATAAAATACAAGATGACAGTGGGGCACAGTGACTCACACCTGTCATCACACCTATGATTCCAGTGCTTTGAGGCGCTAAGGTGGGAAGACTGCTTGAGGTCAGGAGTTCAAGACCAGCCTGGGAAACATAGTGAGATGCCTTCTCTACAAAAAATTTAAAACTTGGCTGGGCATGGTGGCATAGGCTGGTAGTTCAAGCTGCTAAATAGGAGGCTAAGATGGGAGGACCACTTAAGCCCAAGAGTTCAAGGCTGCAGCGAGCTATAACCATACTACTGCACTCTAGCCTGGGTGACAGAGCAAGACCCTCGGTCAAAAAAAAAAAAAAAAAAAAAGGAAATGTGACAACTGAGACACAGAGAGGCTAAGTAACTTGTACCAGACCACACACCACTAAGTAAGCAGTTTTAACCCAGACAGCCTGGCTTCCTAGCCCAAGCCATTATACAAGACCACTGAGCAGGGAACTTTGTGGCATCTGTCCTGCTTCCTCTTCCATCCTTCTCCCCACCCCATCGTCTGATCCCAGCACCTCTGAACCCTGAGAGCTGCCCTCCAGGCCTTGCAGGGGCCGCTGCCTCCCCCACACTCCGGGGAGGGAGAGGTCTAGTTGCAGTCCCTACCGCCACCACTACACAGGACTTCAGAGTTGACAGAGTCCCCAGCCATCAGGGAGGGCTCTTGACAGGAGAACAGGCCTGGAGAGGCCAGAGGCTTGTCAGAGGTGGGCAGGGCCCGGAGCAGAACCAGGTGGACTCCCCTTCGGGAGGTCCCCAGGCCCAGATGGCCATGCCCCGCTCTGCCTGCTGGGTCCTCCCGCTGTTGATGTCTATTGGGTACTGCCACCTGCAGGAACTCAGTTTGATTGTGGGGTCGATGCGTCCTTCCAAAAGCCCTGGAGTTTCCTGTCAGAGGCGCCTGATCCATCTGCCTGACCCCAGGCCCTCCCTTCAGCTCTGTGCTCAGGCCAGGTGGGGGTGAGGCATCCGTGTCTCATGTCTGCAGGAAGGACAAGGTTGTCTAGGCCTTCCCCCACCAAGGTGGGCAGAACTCTAGCCCTGGGACCACAGCTCCTTTTCTGGCAACCCACACAACTTCCTTCTTTTGGTTTCTTCTCCTTTTTTATCTCAAAGTCGGGCCCTCAGTGTCCTGACTCAGGACAGTTTCCACCTCCTGGAACTGGTGGGGCCTCTAAGGAGGGCTCAGGGTCACCCCTTGGGTAATGGGAGAGGTTGGGGGACCAGCCCCAAAGCCTACCACAGACTGTTAATATTCCCGAGGAAGGGGCTCCTCTGGGAGGCTTTGCGGCCTGGGTGCTGTGGGCCTGCGCGGGGAGCCTGGACCTACCCAGGGACATAGCATGGCCCCAGGTACAGCCCAACTTCCATACCCAGGGACCACACGCTGGGACACCTGGGGTAGGTTCTTCTCTTGCTGGGCCTCATTTTCCTCATCTGTCCAAAGGGGCTAATGCTCCCTGCCTGACCTTCTGCCTGAGGGGGTTGCAAAGGTGACACAGAGTGTGAAAGGTGCCTGCTGTGGCCCAGTGCCTCTCCCTAGAGTGGGTGTGCAGAGCTGTGTGTGAGTGACAGCTTACACACCACTGTGACCTGGGTGCTGGTATGTGCATTCCCTAGGAGCACGAGTGACCGAGGTCTGTGTGGGAGATAGGTGTGACTGTGTGACACTGTAAGGTTTCTCAATGTGGGTGAGCCAGCGCCTTGGGTGTACGATTACCAGATTTAGCAAATATTTGGGATGTACTTATAGCAAAAATGTATTTGTTGCTTATCTGAAATTCTAATTGTACTAGGTGTCCTGCTTTTCTTTTTTTTTTTTTTTTTTTTTGAGACGGAGTCTCGCTCTGTTGCCCAGGCTAGAGTGCAATGGTACGATCTTGGCTCACCACAACCTCTGCCTCCTGGGTTCAAACGAGTCTTCTGCCTCAGCCTTCAGAGTAGCTGAGAAACTCCTCACCTTGTGATCTGTCTGCCTCAGCCTCCCAAAGTACTGGGATTACAGGCATGAACCACCATATCCAGCCCTTTTTTTTTTTTTTTTTTTTTTTTTTTTTTTTTTTTTGAGATGGAGTCTTGCTCTGTTGCCCGGGCTGGAGTACCATGGTATGATCACAGCACACTACAGCCTTAATTTCTGGGGCTCAAGTGGTCCTCTCTCCTCAGCCTCCTGAGTAGCTGGGACCACAAGTATGCACCACCACACCCAGCTAACTTTTTAATTTTTTGTAGAGATGGGGTCTCCCCAGGCTGGTCTCAAGCTTCTGGTCTCAAGCAATCTCCTGCCTTGGCCTCCCAAAATGCTGGGATTATAGGTGTGAGCCATTGTGCCTGGCCTCAGTTGTCCCATGTAAGTTGGGTAGACTAATAGAATTTCTGTCATGACAGTGAGGATGAAGTGAGTTAGTCCCATGGAGTGCTTAGTACAGTGCCTGGCACACAGTGAGTGCTCAATAAATGCCACAGCTGCTATCAGTTCTCAGTCCCGAGTTTCCTTCCCCCAGGTCTGGCCGCTGTCTCTGAGGCCTGGCCTCTGTCCTACATCTTTGTTCCTCAATCTGGAGGCAATGCTTTCTTTCTCCCGAGAGGGGTTAACCTAGAGCCTGGAGGGTTGAGAGGGAAGCAGAGGTGGCTCAGATGACATTTTGTCCCCCTCCCTCACCCCCAATCCAAGCAGAGCTGCAAAAGGCCTGGTTTCAACGGCATTTGCTCCTTGCCCCACACAGCCCCTCCCCAGTGTCTGACAGCTGCACGCCAGGACAGCAGTGAGGCACAGGGGGTCTGGCCATGTCTAGCCAGAGAGCAGCACAGCACTGAGATGCCCACATTCCAGGGGCTGGCTCTCAGGATCATGCGAGGACTGGTGTGGGCACAATTCTCTAGGGGCTCTGTCCAAAAATGGGGCTGAAGGCTCTGCCCTGGGCCAAGGGTCCAAATCCACACCTAGAACAGGCCTGCAGCAGGTTCAGCTTCCACGGGCACTGCTGTTGGGGACTCCTGCCAACCACTGCTTCGTGCCCTGAGTCCCTGGTGTCCTGGGTCAGCAGGTATCTCCACAGGCTTCCCGGGGGAAGGCTGCCTCTTTCAGCACCTTCTAAATTTAGGGCTTGAGCTCCATGACTCACTCCTGAGTCTGCTTTGCTCCCCTCCTCCGGGAGTGCGCTCCCACGGGATCTGTGTCCTCTGCTGCCTCAGACTGATGACAGCCCCACAGTCCTGCAGCAGCCGCACACACACCAAGGAGAACTCCTGGCCCCACTCTCCTCAGGTTGGCCGGTGCTGTACTCTCCTTCCCTTACCTCTCCATCTTCGCAACCCTCCCTGCAAACCAGAGCCCACCCCGATGGCCACATTGGGAGCTGGCTCCAAGCAGGACTATGAAGGTCCTCGGGGGAGGAGAGGTGGAGTCAAGCCTGCCTCCTCCAGCATGGCTGTGGGCAGACCCCTCACCTCAAGTCAGGAGGCTTAGGTTTGAGTTCCGGACCAGACTCACTCTCACCTTGCTGTGGGGCTCTCGATGAGTTCTGGGCCTCTATGGGCTTCTCTTTCCTCCTCTATAAATAAGGAGTTTGAACCAGACTTCCATTAGGGAGGCTTGAAACAGAGCTGAGGTGAGCACAGGGCCAGACCTCCATCTACTAACAAGGTGGGGCAGAGGGGGTACTGATGTCAGGCCCTGTCTCCCACCCAGGCACCCCTCTTCCCCCAGCCCCTGCTTCACTAGGGGAAATGAGGACCAACAACCTGTTAGCCTTCTTGGACTTCTGCATGCAGGGAGGAAGCTCATGCACAACGCCATACCCTGAAGGGGCTGGAAAGAGCCAGGGTCTTGTTCAGGTCTGACTGTCCAGGGCTGTAACATGCAGCTTTCAGTAAAAATCATCTTAACCCTTGGCCTCAGGGTGTGGGGAAGAGAATCATGTGCATGTGCAGGTGTAAACACTCCAGACATTTCTCCCCTGCCAGGTTCCCAGAACTGGAGGAGGAGATGGGGACATGGGTCCCCTGCTTGACTTCCAGAAATGCTGGCACCGAGGGCAGGGTGTGGAGGTATCTGGAGATGATCAGACCTGGGGCTGCTGCTTCTCTGCCCCTGCATGACTCTAGGAGAACCCCATCTGCGACCTGCCTCAACCTGTGTTCACAAGTAACAGTTACTGAATGCTTACCATGGGCCTGGTGCTGTTCTATGTACTTAACAGGTCTTAACTCATTTAATTTATAGGTAAACTTTGAGACAGTCCCAAGGCTTAGCATCCTCACTTTATAGACAGTTTGAAGCTCAGAGAGGGACAGGGACTCACCCAGGGTCACAGTCTTAAGTCACTGGGAAGGCTGCTTAAAAGCCAGGTCTAAGGGCAATCCTGGCTTCTATTTGCTACCCCAAGGTAGTCCTTCTCAGAGTATACATTAGACACTAAATAAATGATGAAGATGTTTGATTACTGCCATGTAATGGAAAGATCCCTGTTCTAGTCCAGTTCTACCCCAACTCCCTGTGTGTCCTTAAGAGAGTCCTTTTCTGGCCGGGCACAGTGGCTCACGCCTGTAATCCCAGCACTCTGGGAGGCCGAGGTGGATGGATCACCTGAGGTCAGGAGTTTGAGACCAGCCTGGCCAACATGGTGAAACCCTGTCTCTACTAAAATTACAGGTGGTAGGCACCTGTAATCCCAGCTACTCGGGAGGCTGAGACAGGAGAATCGCTTGAACCCCAGGAGGTGGAGGTTGTAGTGAGCCGAGATCATGCCATTGCACTCCAGCCTGGGCGAGAAAAGCAAAACTCGATCTTAAATAAATAAATACAAAGAAAGTCCTTTTCCCTCTGTAGCCTTACTTTCTCTGGCTAAAAAACAGAATGATAAGTGAAGGCCCAGTAAATGCTTGGAGGTAGATTTTGGATTCACCTCCAGGCATCGAATTATCTTGGATATCTTAAAGGATCTTGAATTTCTATTTCATTCATTCATTCATTCACTCATTCATTCATTCATTTTGAGATGGAGTCTCGCTCTGTTGTCCAGGCTGGAGTGCAATGGCACAGTCTTGGCTCACTGCAACCTCCTCTGCCTCCCAGGTTCAAGTAATTTTCCTGCCTTAGCCTCCCAAATAGCTGGGATTACAGGCACCTGCCACCATGCCCAGCTAATTTTTTTTTTGTATTTTTAGTAAAGATGGGGTTTCATCATGTTGGCCAGCTTAGTTTCGAACTCCTGACCTCATGATCCGCCCGCCTCAGCCTCCCAAAGTGCTGTGATTACAGGCATGAGCCACCGCACCCAGCCTTGGATTTCTATTTCTACAAATACTTGCCTTTCATGACTTGCCTGGGGAGGCCCAATCTGTAACGAGACCTCAGGGTCTCCCAGCACCTCCCCCAACATACCCCCAAAACCTCTAAGAGCACTCTAGAGAAAATGAGCTGCATACAGCCCAGCTCCACTGCTCCAAGGGAGAGAGAAAAGTCCCCTTTCCTGGGAGCAGCTGCATGATCCTGCAGGTGCCATGGTGTGCCTAGGTGCCGCCTCGCTTCACCTGGCTGGGGGAGAGGCTCCAACTGCCTCAGCTCAATGAGCATCACTTCCTCTTCTCATCACCCAGGCCAGCCCAGGTATCACCTCAGCTCCACTGCCCCCAAATGGAGCCACCCGAGTACCCAATTCCTCCTGGGCTCAGAAACAGAGTCCACTGACTTCCTACTCCTTTGCATTCAGAGTCTGTCCCCTTAGTGCTGCCCCTCACCTGTCACACCTGGGCTCTTTCCCTTACCTGGGTGACTTTCCTGAGAAGCAGAGTCTGTACAGCTCTAGCAACACTCTCCTCTTCCTCCAGAATTCTCCAGATCCTCCTCAGCTTTCTGCCTCTGGTGGTCAGCTCAACAGAGCAGGGTCTTCCTCCATCAGGTCAAGATGGGGGTAGGAGAAGGACTGGGAAAAGGGACTCTCCTAGGTTCTCAGGGTACGGTCAGTCTACCTAAGCCTATCCAACAAAGACACTGACCCCTGAAGTAGAGGGAAGGGCTCCAGACCCAAAGGCAGGAGGATTAGGCTTTAGCTCTTGCTCACAGATTGCTGAGACCTGGGGCAAGCCCCTGCCCCTCGTGGGGCCCTCAGTTTTGCAATCTGCAGAATGAGGAAATGGGTTCCTCAATCTACAATCATCCGACTATAATAATCTTTTACCTTTATATACTGCGTGGGTAAATTCTTGAAACTAAGCTGCTTTCACCCCTGAATCTCATTTGATATTCCCAACAGCCTGTTACCATTGACAAACGAGAAAGCTCAGGTCCAAGGGAACAAAATTACCCAAAGTCGCACAGCAAGCTGGAGGCAGAGCCTGGGTGCAGTCCTTGAATCCTGATCCTTCTCTGGCCCTTTACCCTCCATGATGCTGGGACTCTGTGCGACTTCCTCTAACCTATTGTCCCATTTGTAAAAGGACTGTAAAGCTCTCCCATTTGTAAAAAGGACTGTTGGGAGGACTGAATTAGGAGAGGCGATGAAGAGGGTCATTCTTTGCAAATCATAAAAGAAAGGACTATAACACGATGACTGGACCGTTAGGTTGCTATTTATTACTGTTATCTTCGCTACGGCGCCCCCACGTGTCGATCCCGAGACGCTCGGCTTGCGCAGGCGCTCTTTGGTGTTTACGAAGGCCTCGAGGCCCCGCTTTTGCGCGTGCGCTTCTCACCCGGGACCGCCCAGACGTTTCCATGCCGGACTAGGGGCGGCTCTGCTTCGCGCCCCCTGGTGGTTGTCGCCGCTCTGTCACCATGGCTCCCAGGGTCCCTTGTCGGCTCCACTTTCGTTGAGACGTCTCCACAGCCCTACAGCGGCGGCGATCTGAGGAGAGACAGGAGGAAACACTGCGCGCCCGGCATCGTCCTTCTCACCGGAGACTCCAGCATCTCAGTCACCACTTCACTAAGCCCCAGGTGCAGGTTCTGGCATCCATCACGGCAAACTGGAGACCGTGGTGAATTCCATCGGAATGGCGCGCGCATTGCCACATGGGAACTGTAGTTCATGGCTAGGACCTTTTCGGGGCTGGGCTGCTGGGAAAACTACATTTCTCAGGAGCTCAAGAGTCAGACTGACAGAAGGGGCTCGCAGCATGTTGGGAGATGGAGTTTGGGGAAGGTCGTGGGTTCGTGCTGGCAGGGAAACAGGCAATGGAGCCAAGTGCTCTGAGCCTGGGCCTGTGGGTTCGAGTTGGGCAGAAGTTACACAGTAGCTCTTATAGGAGCGGAGTAACATTGTTGCGGCTGTGTTTTAGAAAGAGTACTACTTATTAGTTGTGTGATCTGAGCGATCAGGACAAACGCCTCTTTATCTTATTTATTTATTTATTTTTTGAGACAGGATCTCTCTCTGTCTCCCAGGCTGGAGTGCAGTGGCTCCAGAACTGCTGGCCTCCCGCCTCACTCTCCCAAAGTGCTGGGATTACAGGCATGAGCCATCAGGCCTGGCCAGATGCCCTTTTATCAACTACGGTGGACCTTAAAGTTAAAGAAGCAGACGTTACCTACCTACGAGAGGGGGGTTCAGGGCCCAGCTGGCATGGCAACTTCTTAAATTTCTACTGCTACCAGAAAAGCCACACTCTTACTAAACCCCTGGCAATAGGAGCTATCAGGCAAATTGTCAGACCCTTCTTAACTAGGATTTACAACCCAGACCACTGCAATACTGATTGACAGAGGACAGGCCTTACAAACATTCTTTCCTGATAAGCAACTGCAAACCTCAAGCCAGTTTCAGCAAGCTCATAGCGACTGCACACAAACTGTCTTTGTGTCCTATTGTTCACCTTTTGATGCAAAGAGCCAAATTCCACCTCATTTTAATACAAAAACCCCATCCCAAAGTGAACATGAAATGTATGTTAAATGTTTACCCATTGCACATGCACTGACCTCCCCTCATAAATATGTATAGCTTTTCCCCAAACCTGCTGAATATGTACGATTATTGTGAAATACAGAGTCTGTTGAGGCATAAAAACCAGCCTGCCCTTTCCCTCTACAAAGAGAGAGCACCTTGGTTACATGCAGGAGACTTGTCTCTTCTCAGTTTGCAAATTGATGCCTCTAATGAAACTGCCCTGATGACATCTCCCTCCGATCGACTCACAAGTTCCTTAACTTGGTGTGTTCAAAACTGACTATTTTTTTTTTTTTTTTTTTTTTAGCTGACTCTTTGGTTGGAGGGCAGCTACTCCTCACTGGGCCAGGTTCGTCTTCACTCACTGCCCACAAACAGTGTCAGATTGAATTGGCTGTTTTTCACATAGATCAACGCCCTAAAACCTTAGAAAGCTGGGAGGATTTCAGGGTGGGGGAAAACTGGGCCCGATTTGCTCCGCCCCTCATCCCTATCTCTTTGACAAGGGGTTGGGCCTCAAGGTAGAAGTTGTAGAGGAGGTCCTGCCTTTATACTCCTTCTCCTGATCTGAGCTCTCATGGTTTCCTACCTTGAAGACTTTCTAGTCAGTTTCCCCGAACCTCCCCCTCCCCAGTCTAAATCTCTTTTGTGCCTTGGGAATTTCATAGCCACCTCTCTTCACTGATCCTGGTGGCTTTCTCCTGGGGTCAGCCGAGAGCTCTGCGGAGTGGCAGGCCGTGGCTGGTTTGCTGCTGGGAGGGTGGGTGATACTGTGACAGGAAGCTTCCCTGTGGCTGTGCCTGGTTTTCATTCTAACACTTCTTGAAACCTAACACACTTCAACAGAGGGGCTAACTCGTTGTGAGGGGATCCTCTTGCCACTTCGTCCCAATCCACCTCTGCTACGTCTCATATCAAAGAAATTTGTATTCCTTTTATTTACATAACTTTGACCCAGCTTCTTCTTCTTCTTTTTTTTTTTTTTTTGAGATGGAGTCTCGCTCTGTCACCCAGGCTGGAGTGCAGTGGGGCAGTCTCGGCTCACTGCAACCTCTGCCTCCCAGCTTCAAGCAATTCTCTGCCTCAGCACCCCCACGTAGCTGGGATTACAGGCGCCCACCACCATGCCCAGCTAATTTTTGTATTTTTAGTAGAGATGGGGTTTCACCATCTTGGCCAGGCTGGTCTTGAACTCCTGACCTTGTGATCCACCTGCCTTGGCCTCCCAAAGTGTTGGGATTACAAGTGTGAGCCACCGTGCCTGGCCAACCTGGCTTCTTTTAAAATAATGTGGGATCATCTTCCCTTCTCTTGCTTATTTCTTCTCTTTTTTTTTTTTTTTTTTTGAGATGGAGTTTCTCTCTGTCACCCAGGCAGAGTACAGTGGTACGATCATATATATATCAGCACGATCATATATCTATCAGACAGAGTTTCACTCTTGTTGCCAAGGCAATGGGGTGATCTTGGCTCACCACAACCTCTGCTTCCCGGGTTCTAGCAATTCTCCTGCCTCAGTCTCCCGAGTAGCTGGGAATACAGGCATGCACCACCATCCCTGGCTAATTTTGTATTTTAGTAGAGATGGAGTTTCTCCGTGTTGATCAGGCTGGTCTCAAACTCCCAACCTCAGGTGATCTGCCTGCCTCAGCCTCTGAAAGTACTGAGATTATAGGTGTGAACCACCACGCCTGGCCCCACATTAGCCAATATTGAATGATGGTTGATTCTCCAGTTAACTCCATCCCAAACACTGTTCCTCCTTTAAGTTGTCAACCTAAATAACAGAGAGGCTCTTTAAAAGAAAATGATGTTTATTTGGGAATAGAACATTGCAGTGGGAATACACGTGCCATAGAAACCAGTGCGTATTCAGTGAGGTAAAGAAAGACAGAGGTTTTCAAAGGAAAAAAATGAGGAGGATTATATAATTGTTTTGAAATAATTATGCTTGGCTACAGAGATCAGGTGACACCAGTCTGGGGTTGGCCAGGCAGTTGCTGGGCAGATTTCCTCACAGAAGTTTTTTTTTTTTTTTTTTTTTTTTTTAGAAGGTTGGAGTGGCTTTTGTACCAGGTTGTGGTTTTTATAGCCTTTTATGATTGTCTTTCTTTCCTTTCTTTCTTTTTGTTTTTTTTGAGACAGAGTCTGGCTCTGTTGCCCAGGCTGGAGTACTGTGGCAGGATCTTGGCTCACTGCAACCTCCACCTCCTGTATTCAAGCAATTCTCCTGCATCAGCCTCCAGAGTAGCTGGTATACAGGCGTGTACGACCATGCCTGGCTAATTTTTGTATTTTTGTGGAGACAGGGTTTCACCATGTTGGCCAGGCTGGTCTTGAACTCCTGACCTCAAGTGATCTGCCTGCCTTGGCCTCCCAAACTGCTGGGATTGTAAGTGTGAGCCACCGTGCCCAGCTGTTTTTATTTTTATTTTTATTTTTT
>CAUYLG010031765.1:0-62518 GCA_963573385.1 Cacajao melanocephalus | reverse complement strand
GGGGTCTGTTGGGGGGGAAATAGGGGAGGGACAGGGGGAGGTGGGGAGGTGGGGAGAGATAGCATGGGAAGAAATACCTGATATAGGTGAAGGGGAGGAAAGCAGCAAATCACACTGCCACTTGTGTACCTATGCAACAATCTTGCATGTTCTTCACATGTACCCCAAAACCTAAAATACAATAAAAATTAAAAAAAAAAAAGAAAAAAATAAAAAGAAAAAAAGGGGGCCTTGGGGCCTTGGTAATAGAAGAAACCCTGTGCCCTGAGCCATGACCTTTTGCATTCTTCCTGCTTGGCTGGGATCATACGTGGCTACTCCAGGCTAGCAGACAATATATGTGAAAACATAATTAAATTAATGATAGGTCAGAAAGAGTGGCTGTTCCTGACACCTAAGTATATGTAGATAGAAGAGAGGTTTTGAGAATTGTGTTTACGTAGGAGTGACTGACAGAGTTGGGAAGTGTAGTGGGAACACCATGAAGCATACATTAATTTATGACCTGGATCAACTCTACTTTCTATTCATGATGTAAATGATGTTAACTGTATTTATTCAATACATCCAAGGTTATGTAGCCAGGACTCACCATCCCTGCCACCACTACCAGGGCTCAGCTCTCTCCAGTTCAACCAGAATGTTGACCTGCAGCTCCTGGGCCTTGGTTCAATTTACCCGTGGCTAGATCTTCCAAAGAGCTGCTGTCTGCATATATATGTCATTACAGCAAATGAGAGAAACAGGCCTGTGCTCCCTGGAACATGGGGGAGAATTGTTCCTTGAGGGAAATTGTATGAAATAAGGAACACCTTGGTAACAGTAACTTTTAAAAAAACATTTGGAATGCAGATGCCTTGCCTAAGGTGGGTTAAAACTAGAGAACTGTGCATATGGTTCACAAGGAAGAAAGAACGTAGGTCAGGTATGGGCCAGAAGGAGGAGTTGGTACAAGGTGTCCAAAGTAGGGCTCCTCCTTGGAGCACAAGTAGCAGAGAGTGAGGACTGCTTTTTGAGGCTTTCCCTCTACTCCTTTTACAGCAAGCCTCTCGCTTTCTGTCTTTGTAGTTTTTATTGATCAGGTTTTCTTTTGTGTTACCATTCTCACCATCTGATGGATGAGCTACCAGCTAGTGGCTACTGTTGTACTATACTTCTCAGGTGGAACCAAGGGTATATACAAAAGGTAGAATTCAATAATTATACTCCAGTGTCTCCACTGGATTAAGTGTATTCATTAGACTTTTATCCAAACCTATTATCATCTTCTTGGAAAATCTGGTTAAAAATACCTCAGGGCCGTTGTTAGAAAACATACAAATAGAAACAGAGGTGATCCAGTGATAGGAGAAGAGAATGTCACTTATAGAAACAAAACAGAGGACTGTGGCACCTTTTAGATCTGTTGTGCATGTGTGAAAGGAAAAGAGAAAGAAGGAGAGGGGCTGTAAAATTTATAGTGAAAAATAGCAAAATCCTTGTTTTTATTCATGAAAAGCCTGCCTTATCACTTAATGCTAATGAACGTCATTAAAAGGAGGTCGATGCATAATTAGAGATTATAGCACCTTGACTTCATGTGAAATGTGTTGGTGAAGACCCAGGTAACTTTCCCACTGGAGAAGTATGATAATCCCCACAAACTTAAAGCCAAAATGTGGGGACGATAATAAAATGAAGTCTTAGAGAACCAGTCAAGTTCCCCTGCAATCTTCTGCCTTGGATTTGCCCGACAATCCTTTGCTGTGCCACCAGCCAGTCTGTGTTGGTGGCAGTGGAGAGGAAGGAGGGTATTGGTGCTGTTAAATTATTTACATTAAAAATGTTCGGCCCTTAAAATTCTGGATTTTAAAATAAGAACTTAATTGGTAAGTTCCCAAAATGAGGAGAGAGAAAAAAATAATTCCTGGCTTTGCAAACCATAATAGAGTACGCTAGTAAGATATAAAAAGGTAATTTGTTAGTAAATTGAGTGATCACCATGTGCAATCCCAGCTTAATTTTAGAGTCTTAAATACTGAATTTGGAAAGCATGTATGATCTATTTTGGCAAAATGTTTGATGTTGAAATTCTCTTGGACTTTGTGCTTTCTACATTGCAATGTGAATAGCTGCCATTTATTGAGGGCCTCTTGCAAGCCAGGACTGTGATATGTATCTTACTTACATTATTTGTAATCCTCACAATAACTTCATAGCAGATATAATATTATTTACATATCACGAGAGGAAATTGAGGAGTGTTAATGAGGTAGCCAAAGTCACGTGGTGAGCAAGTGGTAGAACTGGCATTAGAATCCTAGTTGATCTGGTTCCAAAGCTCCTCTCTATTTTGATGCTCCCACCCAAAGAACTGTATGTTGGCAAGTTTCTGCATCAACAAAAGGTTTGTTGCATGTGGGTAAGTTCCTATCTTGGGTCCTAGAGAGTCCCCCCATTAAGGACTCTAAATTATCTAGTTTAACTTGTATCTGCACATTTCCTTGGCTCTTTCTCTCATTGTGTGTTTATTTAATATCAAACCAGAAAAAAAAAATGTGGCCCCAAGGGCTATTCTGAGAAAAAAGAGCCTTTGAAACAGAAGTGGAAAAGGATGAGCTTGCCTCCAGACTTTTCCCTAGGCACAACACAATGTTTATGTTTGAAAGGTGGAATGCCTGGCTTGTTTTCTGGGAGGAAGCAGTATATCTGGTCCTTGGCTGCTACTAAATTGCAGAGATAATTAAAACAGTATTTTTCTATCAGAAAAGAATGTATTGCCAAATGGAGATTCCTTTGGAGGCAAAATGATGGAAACCTATACCACCAAAGAGACTGGAGTACATCTAGAGAGGATGTTACTAAGAACTGGAACCTGGAAGAGGTCTCTTTGCATGATTTCTGCTTCGAAAAAACACAAGGATATGGGACAGTGGTTTCTTGTGACCTGATCATCAGCAGAGGCTCTGAATGGAACTAGTGGACTTGACTCTCTTTGCTGAACTGTTGGGGAGATCCTTCCACAAAACCATATTCCTTTTGGCTTCAGAGTTTAGCGAAATTGAGTATGTTTTTTAAATGAAAAATTAATTATACTAAAATGTATTTCACTTCAGATGGTGATGATCCATTTTCTACCAACAGTCCTTATCAAGCATCTGCCGAGGTTACCTTATCCAGGGAAGTGTTCTGACTTCTTATGAAGAAAATGATAGCTCCCTTCTTCATTGTTGCATTACTTTCAACATTCCCCTCCTGAATCAGGGTTTAAACCAACACATCCTTCAATCTTGCTTAATTTAGTGAAAATAAGATTATTAGAGTGTATTTCTCTTGAGTCTCTCAATTAAGATCAGATACAATGCTATGCATAAACTGATCAGGGTGATATGGGTGAAGTCTAGAAATGAGGAAGTGAGAGCAAGAGAGAGCACTGGACAGAAACTACGACTGGCAGAAGCTTGTACTGACTGAAAAATTAGCCACAATTGGCAAGACAAAGGATACGTGAGATAAATGTGGGCAATAAAACAGCAATGAAGATTTCTCTGGAAAGACTCTTTCAAGTGGTGTTCTCATCTCTGAGGCTGGCATTGTTGGGTGTACAGTTACTTGGTCAGTTTGAATGAGGAACAGGCTTGGCAGCAGAAAGGAGGGAGATGGGATCGACTCCTTGTTGTACAACAGATTACAATATGCTGCCTTGTCCTATAATAAAAATAAAATAATCCCTAGTGGCTGGGCTTTAAGGTGGGTAGTTTTTTATTTTTCAGTCATTTTCTGAACCAGGATGAGATGGAGGCGTTTTGCACTGTTTCCTATAGCCGAGGGCAAAAACTTTCTCCATGGGCTTCTCTACCTCTTCTGAGTGATGATAGGGAAACAAATCAGTGTATGACATAGTTTAGTAAAGCCTGGATCATGTATACGTTTGGTGGTAAAACACATACTCTAAAGCATTAGGGCCCATAACTAAAGAAAAAAAGTTTGGAATAACTTTTTAAAAGAGATTTGAAGCTTGTGAGAGATAAAGCAGATAATATAAATCTTAATCTCTTCTCAATCTCTTAATCTCTTCTCAATGTGTGTGTGTGTGTGTGTGTGTGTGTGTGTGTATGCGCACACACACACACCCCCACAGGGAGCCACACACACCTGGGTCACCTCATCAGGTATCAGAGTTCTTTGGAAGTGAAGGATTTTGTTTTTGATGGATGTTCTTGCTATGCTCAAAGCTTATTTATCTGTAGCCTTAGAGACCATAGCTTTTTGAAGTTTTATTATTTCCATAAGTTAATATTGATGGCATTTTTCTGTTTCCTCATAGATCCTGTTGAATCATCTGGCTGCTTTTATCATTGACGTGGTCTATGGGATCATTAAAATGATGTGACATCATGCATCATGTTTACAGAATATTTTAAAAACTCATTAAAAACTCAAAATGCAGGCTCTCCCCCTACAATGTATGAAGTCTTTTTTTTTTTTTTTTAAAGACAGGATCTCACTCTGTCACCCAAGGTGGAACACAGTGGCATGAACATGGCTCACTATAGCCTTGACCTCCTGGGCTCAAGCAATCCTCCTGCCTCAGCCTCCCATGTAGTTAGGACCACAGGTGTGCATCACCACGCCTGGCTACGTTTTTTATTTTTTGTGGAGACTGAGGTCTCCCATTGTTACCCAGACTGGTCTTGAACTCCTGGGCTCAAGCAATCCTCCTGCCTTTGTCTCTCAAAGTGCTGGGATTACAGGTGTGAGCCACCACAACCAGCCCTAGTATGAAATCTTGAGCATATGTCACGGTAAATCTTTTTCTTCCTCTGGTTCCTCTTCACTCACCTTCTTCATGTTCAGTAAAAATAAAGCGCCAGAACATGTAGCATGAGCCATTTTAAGATGCTTTGATGTGCTTTGGTCAAGGAATAGGCCGAGGTTGATATCCAGGTCTGTATGAGTTAGCGAGTTTGGCGCGTGCGCACACCTCCACTTAGCCTGTTTGTGTAAGTTCATACTTGGCTTGGAGTCACTATTGTCTGTAAAAGGTATAACTGCCCTGTTGACGCTGTGCATGGGGCTTAGCTCTTGGAGGACTCAGCTCTGTTCAACAAGGCTTGACATGGCAAACATGCTGGCACCCAGAGAAAGAGAGAGCCAAAGCTATCTGTCTTGCAGACGAACAGGAGGGGGCCAGAACGCAGCTTGGCTTGCTTGTGCTCAAAGAGAGAAAGAGTTAGCTGCTGACCCTGAAGGCAAGGAAGAGCAGGCCTAGCAGCTGTGTGGGGGTGGCCTGTTCAAGCAGCTGAGAGTGAGCACCGAGCGCAAGGTGTAAGAAAAGCTGCTCATGAAAGACGTAGTTTAAGAAAGCTGTTGATGAGAGCCGCTGCTGAATAAAACCGATTCACCTGCCTGCGCCCCCCACCTAGTGTTCTTTCTGCTCATCCACCCACTCCCCTCAGACTTCAGAATGGGCTCACCCAGACCCCAGCATCTGACAGCCAGGAAAGATGCTGTTAATCTCAGAATAGAGTTAAGAGGAAATTAAAGGTTACTTTTAAACTATTTTATATTTACCAGCAGGTAGGAGCCAAGTGGTTCCTATACTCTCAAATGTAGAGATTTACCAAACTTGTAAGGAAGGTATAGTGCTAAAAGATGCAGAAAACTGGCTTCAATTAACATTCTAATCATCACCGTCAATGCCATCATGCAACTCTGTTTAGAGTGGCATATTTGGCAAGGTGGGGTTAAACACAAGCAGTGGGCACTGCCCTCCCTGGAATTGCAGTATCAAGAGCTTTTGCCAAACAGCTGGATTTTAACTCAGGGCCTGCAGATAAAAGCTCTGTTCCCACTTACCAATTCCCTGAGCTCGCCAGTCCCTGGTAAATTTCTTTTGAACACATTCTCATACTTTTTTCTTTAAGAAATGAGAATGTTAATGGGTAAAATCCAGTATGAGGGATATATTATTCTGAGAGCATAGCTTTCCCCACCGATACCAGCGTCATTTCCACTGCTCTGTAATAAGTGGCTGCAGCTGTTGCCATGGCGATTTTCATTTTTAAAAACTGTATCCACACAAAGACAGGCAATGCAGCTGTTTCCATGAAGCATCACAAAATAAGCCCAGATGTAATGGCACTCCTGCCTTTTTCCAGAATTAAGGAGATGTGTCTAAAAGTCCAGATAGAGCCAAAGGATGGGACTGTAGCTGTGCCTTGAGAGGAGCCTCCTGCTTTCATTTGAAGCTCAGGATACAAACAGTGACTAAATTAGAGCTAGTGAGAGTTCAATTTCTACCCATTTTTCTCAGGCAGATTCTTTGTACCAGTTCATCACTATTTACACTGTGTACATAACTTCCTCCAATAGCCTTCTTTGAAAAAGATACCCTCTTCCTCTCAATCCACACTGCTACCCCAGAACATTACAGGAACAAGCACTGCTGATGGGGCTCAGTGCTTGTTTATCTGAAGTCCCATGGCCTCCTACCTACACGTTATTAAAAGGCTGCAAGCAAGCAAGTCAACACAAGTTTTTAAAATCATTCTCCACTTTCCCGTTAGAGGAGGCGTGCTGCCTGCTACTGCCCTTGTCCTTTAATATGGAGAGAGTTTGCTTTTCTCCGTGTGTGTTCTGGTAGGCACCAATAAGGACAAAAGGATACCTGTCAAGCTCACCATTTCCTGAACAATGGTACTAGCTTTCTCAGGGAACAGGAATCTTTTGTTTGTTTCTGTTTTTGTTTTGAGGCCACTGATTTGCTAGCCAAGCCAGATGCTGAAAATTATATAAGTAGAACCCCCAGGTGGCCTCAATCCCTCATTCTAAACAAGATTCACGCTAGTTACCCCCTCACTGACCTGGAGAGTTATTTCTTCTGTCACATAGGTGCAGTGCACCAGATAGGACGGTGGCAGCAGAATAGCTAGGTGAAGAAAGCCTACCGTGTGCCTCATGGAGAAAGAGTTTTAAAAGAAATTATATTTCTTGTCAATAATCCCCCATCTCATATAACTAACTCTTAAAAAATGTAATTATGTTTTTGAATTTGCCAAACTATCAGTTATAGCTATTTTGTTGTTACTAAGAGCATTGAATTATAAACAGTACAGATCGCCAAATGCCCAGGAATCTAATAATAAAAGGAGTTTTCCTGGAAAGCATAAGTGGTTCTTTTATTCTATAAGGAGGGCCTTTGTTTGCAAAGAAATACAGCTATGTTTAACATCTGAGTAGTCAGCAATCTTTGTGGTGGTGGTTGCTATTAATTGTGGTTGAGTTGTGACCTACAAATAATCCACGGAAGCCATGGGGCTTTATGAGCAAAACAATTGCCTGTGTTTGATTCTACCTTGCCAGGGAGACTCTCCAAGATCCTGCAAAATATCATTTCACTTCTTTGTACTATTGAGATGCAAATGGTGCTGCTAGCTGGCCACTGACAAACTTTATGAGCAATAAGGAATCCAAATTCCTTCAAGTCACCCTTAAATATTAAAATGTCATACATAAACAAAATATGTAATGAACTTGAAATAATTACGACAAACACAAATCTTATGGATCCTTCAAGACCTGTAAGAAACCAAAGGGTCTCAGAATATTTCATCTATCTTATCATCTAAGTAAGATGTCAATACCTCTTTCCATTTAAGAAAAATCTCAGAAACCAAGCCAAAACAAAAAATTATGGAGAATGCACTTGTTCCACAAAGAGCAACTAAACAGTTACTGTTCCAGTTATTGTTCTCTGGCCTTCTATTACCAGCCCAGTGCTGCTTCTAGATGTTTTGCCATCTTAAAGAGAAGCAGGAACTGAGAGAAGTTCCCTTTGGATGGACTAGAATTCTATGAGTGTGTGAAAAATAAAACAGAAGTAGAAGTCATTAATTTATCAGGTTTCAATATTAACATTGGTAAGTTGAGCTTTAGAGCTAATAACTCTACTATTTCTAATTATTAATGATCTGCAGAGACTGGTGACATTCTTGTTCCCTACATGGAATTGAGATCACCCTCCCAAAACTCGGTAAATCAGAAAGGTGGATCAGCATGAAAATGTTCATGTTGGTCAGCAACCATGGCCAAGGAAAGAATTAGGAAATTATTTCAAAGCCATCATGAGGAGCTAAGACAATGAAATACGGGAGATATAGACCGGTAAATTGACCATAAGGCTGAAATATTTTCTCCACACGATTTCAACTACTTAAAATCCTCTTTTCACTGTGCCCCAGGCTGAATGAGAGGAGACCCACTGGGCTGCCTCTCCCACTCCTGGCAGGGCTTGCTGAAGATCAGAAGAATGGTGCAGGAAGGAAGTTCTGTGTGATTTATTTTAACTGAGCATAACAAAGTGGTGAATGGCGATGTAAGCAGAAATGCTGCAAGTGTATCTGTGTGAGCACACATTTCATTTCTCTTAGACATGGGAAGCTGAGGGAAGAAACAGTCTCAATAATGACAGTAGGGGAGTAATTCTTCAAAATGTCTTATCTTTGATATAATTCTGATATGATTGTTTCTATCGAGATTCATGTGTATTCATTCAATGAATATTTACTGAATACCATCTGAGGGCCTGGCCGTGTTGTAGGTGCTGGAGATATGTAGGAGAATATGACGTGGAAGGACGCAGGGAGATTGGTAATAAATAAACAAATTAGCAATCAGTCTTTTGAGATGGGAAATCATTTGTGACCCTCCCCACCCCAAAATTTAAAATAATTCAGAATTTAGAATTACAAAGTGACTTCAACAGTATCTCATCTGCATGTCTTCATATTCCTATGAACAAGTTTTGTGGTAATCTTCATTCTGCAGATTTTGGAATTGAAATTCAGTCGAGTTAAATGACTTGACGAAATCCATTTCAACAGTCCATGGGGGAGCCAGCGTTTCTGTTCTGCAGAACTTCTGCTCTTTCACTGCCTCACACACCACCTCCACAGATTGTTTTTAACATGCGTGCCTCTGTGTGCAGTTTCAAATCCTGGTATTAAACAGCTTTCCGAATTCATGTATTTAACCCTCCCACCTCTGGTGCCAATTCATGGCACTGCAGATTTTAAGTAAACCATCACTTTCAAATTAAGTTTACTATAAAGAATCTATTGGAAGGTAACTTGGTAAGTGCCAACATCAGATGGAATGTGAACATGACTTTGCATGATTACCGCCCTCTATATAGACTTTTCTGGAGGAAACACCTTTACTGGTACCAAGACTCTCTCACTTTGCTACATGGCATTGTGCCACGCCCCCTCACTGCTCCCATGTACCCCCTCCAACCTCATTGTTCCTGTAGTGCTCCTCACTGCCATCATCACTGCACTCACACTGCTTGCTCTGCTGTTCCTGGAGAAATTCTACTTCGTTGCCCTTCCAGCATGTATACAGCAGTATTCCCATGTACTTTTTTGTTTAAATTCTTAACCAATGCCTTTCTTCAGGTTTTAAAAACTAATTGCTCTTATACGTTTTATTTGTCCTTAATATTATAAGAAATTAACTTTGGTGTTGTGTCATTTATTGTCTCAAATCAGCCAAGAGTTAGAGGAGAGGAGGGCTGTTTGACCATATTGTTTTGGCAAGTCCAGAGTTTGTTCACTATGGGACCAACAGCACGTAGCCCAGTCTGGAGCAAAGGGCCTCCTTCCTGTGCATGCTCTTGACCTCAGCTGAGGTTCTGGCTCAGACCCAAGGACTCTAGGTCAACACCTTTCAAGATCTCAATGTGAGATCTTGGTGAACGTCCACCTCTTAAGCTGTTCTCCCCAGTGAGGAAGGCCAGCTGGAACAGGTCAATTGCTCAAAACACTCACTAGCTGCCTTTAGAAGAACTTAGTTAATTTTAACAATTCTTTTACCTTCTAGGCATTTTTCATGCTTAAGTATCTTGAACTCTGTTTAATAATAGTTATTTTACTTACTTTAATAACTATTTCATTTATTTTTAATGTTTTAATAACTTCTTTTATTAAATAGTTACAATAAAAGGAAATATAGACACAAATCGGGCAATTCTATAGTCTAAAATGAGAGAGGCTAACTCTGTTTTTCCTGGTTGAATACGATATCTGATGCTTAGCTCTGTAATACTGGGTAAGTTGCTGAAGTTACCTGTGTAACAGGGATGATGATAGTACTGGACTTCCCCAGAGGAACTTTTTTAACCTTAGAAAATTGTTCCCTTCATTCAGTTTCAACTCTGTCCCTGAGGGTCACTTAAGATACAGCCCTCCTAAAAATCTAGCATTTGAAGTAGCATTTCCAAAATTTGTGGGTAAGAATGCTGGTGACAACACGTCAGCATAATGGTGTTTAAAGCCAAGATTTGCTCTTCTATATTCTATGTGCAAAGATCTGCAGTCTCAAGCTCTTAAATTCTTGAGGACATTCAAGTTTCTTTTGGGAAACTGTTGACTTTATCAGTGCAGAGATGGGAAAGAAAAATGCAAACCAGGCCTGCACCTTTTCATACCATTTCGTGTAGGTACCTTTGTCTCCTGGGATTTTAAGTATATATATTTCTCACTGATCAACAATATAAATATTGGCTTTCAGCCATAGAAGTCAGCTCTGAACGGTCTTCATTCAATACTTAAAAGTGTTCACATCTGAGATTCTAGAGGGACCATCTAAAGTATGTGAGATCCAAGTATGCTTCCAGGTTACTGTGGTAGGCAGCCTTCAAGATGGCCCTCAATGCTCCCTCACACTAGGTATTCATACCCTCTATAGTCCTCCCTCACACTGTACTAGGGTGGTGTGTGTGACCAACAGAATTGGCCAGAAGTGAGAGTATATCAGTTCTGAGATTCAATTTAATCCATGTTGGTCGCTCTCTCATTCCTCACAGTATTTCTCTTACATTATTCTCTCTGGGAGAAGCCAAGTCTTGTGTAGCCCTGCAGAGAAGTCTGTGTGGCAAGGAACTGAAGTCCTCAGCCAACAGCCATTGAGCAAGCTTAGGAGTGGATCCTTTGGTCCTGGTCAAGTCTTAAGAGACTATAATCCTGGCCAACAGCTTGCCCGCAACCTCATGAGAGTCCCATAACTAGAACACGTCAGCCTAAACTGACCTTTAGAAACTGAGATCATAAATGTTTGCTATATTAGACAGCAAAATTGTGATGTAATTTGTTTCAGAGAAATGGAAAGCCATTACTGATGCTCTACCTTTGTTTCACAGCACATCACCCGAAACAACTTTACATGACTATTTTAGCAGTGGCTTTATTCAGTTAGGGGCCACTGCTTTACTTCTTGCTTTTACAGAGGGGTGACTTTTAGAAGGTGCATTTGAAGAATTCTTCTGTGTCTTTTATAAGACTACAATCAAGAACATTGTCTATGACATCACTTCATGCTCTATTTGTCACAGAATTCAACAGCAGAAAAAACCACATTGTTGATGATTTGTGTATTTTCTTTAACTGACCTGCAGAATCATAAAAGCTGACATACTTTCCTTTCCACTTTGTTGCCAGGAGGCTCTGAATAAAATTTAGTTCTAAATTAAGACCTATTTTGTTCCCAATACACATGTTTTTTTAAAGAAAGATATTTACTTTTAGTTATCCTTTTTCAAATAAATATTCCTTAGCCCCGTAAGCCCACTCAAGTTCTTTATGGCAGTAATCAATTCAAGGTACTATGAATTTGTTGATTCCCTGTTAGATGCCAAGCAGAATGCAAGGCTCTGGAAACACAAAGATGAATAAGACAAGAAGTAAGGTTTTCTCTTATGGAGCTCAAAACCTAGTGATGGAGAACTATGTGGAGAACCAACCATAAAACTAGGTGACAGACACATCTTCGTAGAGTAAATGTAGTAAAAGGTGGGAGTGCTTTTGAGAGAAGATGGCTCCTGAATTGGGATGGTAACCAGAGCTGGGCCTGATGAAGAAGGAGAGGCTGGCATTAAGGCTCAGAAAAATAAGAGCTATCTAGGATGTGGTGGAGAAGTTTAATATGGCTGAAGTGGGGTGGAGAAAAGGTGGAAGTGGATAAGGTGCAGATCAAACATAGTTAATATGCCTCTGAGTATGTGGGAACACAGTTTACATGGAAGAGATTGCAACATAGTAAAGGCTACTTTTTCCACATTAGGTACTGGCCAAATTAATAAATAGCTAACCTACCAGTGAATAATAAAGATAATTAATAACAGTTTGCAGGTCTCCCATTCAACTGTGATATTGTTTAATTCTTGCAAAACAAGAAAGAAGCAATACTTTAGAACTGGAAACACAGTTCATTGGCCACAGATTCTGGCAAGTTTTCAATGAAGGCTTCTCCAGTTAAAAAAACTTAGAGAATGAATTCTGGACGCTCTGCTTCCACAGGAACCATTAAGCTTCACAAAGGGACAAATGCGCCAACACAAAGCAAAAGTGAAAGCCCCTTTTCTTCTTGTCTAAATCACACTGGAGCCCATTATGTTCATATTTATTACAAGTAGTCTCTATATTTTCTTTATGGGACTTTAGATTGTTCCTCCAAATAATAAATATATTTCCTTTGGTGCACATCGAAAGAGTAGGGTCAGCATCCTGATCTGTGTATTAAAGAAGTGTATGCGTGCTGAAACATTCAGCAGCTAACTAGACTCAGCAGCCCTTCACACATTTGGTAGGATCCTAATGGTGACTTCTTTGATGGTATACCATGACTTGTTCTAATCTTTAGAACAGAAGTTGCCTACTCAGGTGCCTGCAAGGCCACACCTGTAATGTAAAGGAACAACCTGTCTGTGGAACCCAGGAGAAAGATGGAAACCCCAACACACTGAGCCAGCAGCTATTCCCACACACTGGCACAGGACTGCAGTGGTGGAACATCAACTCAACTTTCTGGTTATTTTTGCTTGTTTAAGAGAAACTGAAAATCTAAACCATTATGTAAAATTTGCCAAATTTTAAATGTTGGCATCACATATAAAAGATTTAAGCTGTGTGTGGACTAAACAAAGTACATCTGCAGGTGAGACCTGGCCTGTGGACCACACGTTTGTAACTTAAGCTTTAGACAATCATATTACCAGATATTATCTCTGGCACATATTGAAGGAATTGTATAGAAATCACTTTTAAAGCCTCAAATTTGTTTTTGTTGACCTTTTGACTTCATTTGGTGCTGACAGGAGTATAGAGCAATGTTAAGCAAGTTATGCCTCCTCAGAAAGCCATTAAAAGACGGTTCCAGATACAAGCACCAATAAGCTGATATAGAAATCTCTCCTGCATTTGTGTATCTAAATTATAACAATGTTTTAAACACATAGCTGAACTCAAATCCCCAGAGGTAAGAAACAAAGGGAAAACTCACAGTGAGAATGATAAGCTCTGCTCTATGCTATTTATAAAGAAAACCCTTACAAAAGATGTGTGTGTGCCACTTTAACTGACCTGAAGAATCATATAAATTAATATCCTTCTCATTTCATTCTAACTTTGTCCACAAAAAGATTTTTAAAATATAAATAGGCCGGGCACTGTGGCTCACACCTTTAATCTCGGCACTTTGGGAGGCTAAGGCAGGTGAATAACCTGAGGATAGCAGTTCGAGACCAGCCTGGTTAACATGGCAAAACCACATGTCTACTAAAAATACAAAAATTAGCTGGGCATGGTGGCAGGTGCCTATAATCCCAGCTACTTGGGAGGCTGAGGCAGAAGAATCACTTGAACCCAGGTGGGTGGAGGTTGCAGTGAGCCGAGATCATGTCACTTCACTCCAGACTGGGTGAAAGAGTGAAACTCTCCATTTTTCTCTCTCTCTCTCTTCATATATATATATACACACACACACACACACATACACACATATATTTTATAAATATATACACACATACACACATATATATTTATAAAAATTTATATATACACACACACACACACACACACAAGAGTAGCCACTATGAAGGGGAGGCAGATAATTTTTAAAAATTAAAAAGAAGAGCTAGAACTGTAAAAAATACAAATAGCACAGTCTGAAAGATTTTCTAAAACAACTGCATTAAAATGATTAAAAATATCATTAAATTAAATATAACATAAAATGAAAGAATAAGACTCTAGACAATTTAAAAAAGGAAGAATCAAAATCTAGAGTGTAAACTATAGGAAATAAAATTAAAAACTCAGTTGGAATAGCTCAACAGAGAATTGAAACAGGATCTGAGGGAATCATCCAGGACACAGGTTTAAAAAAAAAAAAAAAGCAGAAAGGAAAGTGTAAAAGAATGTTAATGGTCTGTAGAATAAATTAAAAAATGGTCCAACATATATCTGTTGCAGAACAAAGAAGGGAGGTGAGAGAGGTACTATTCTAAGATTTTTTTTGTAAAACTGAAGAATCATATCAAATTCTGAGTGGAATAAGTAAAATAAACACTTAGATTTGCTGTAATAAAACTGTACAATACAATACATAGAGAGAAAGTAAAATATCAACCAGAGAGAAAAGACAGATTAGCTAAAATAAGAATAACAATTACAGAGTATATTTTAAATCAATATCAAAGCCAAAATAAATACAAAACAATATAAAATATAATTGCCTAATATCAGCAAATTCCTGAGGGAAAATATTTGTCTAGTTTGAATTCTATATCCCGATAAACTATCTTTCAAAAGTGAGGACAAATAGATTTGTAAGCCACAGACTAATAATTACTGGTAAATTACTGCTACCAAGATAATTTACTAATCACATACTTTTAGTAAGAGAATCACTAAAGGAAACGCTTCAGAAAGAATAAAACTGAACACAGAGGAAAGAGTAGGTGCGTGAAGCATTGTTAAGCAAACAAACTGTTAAATGTGTAGAAAAGCCAACATAAACACTAATGGTAAAATAATAATGATGACTGAATGCTTAAAAATAAGGTGGGACTAAAACACTAGCAAACTGAAAGCATGAATAATGAAAGAGATGAAAATAATTAAAGCATTTTAATATCTATATAGTGTCCAGGATGATGCTAGGAATATTTATTTATTTCAGACCTTGTTAATTATGTATTCTATGTTAATTATGTATGCTAAAATTTAAGGATACTGACTAAATAATGGAAGAAACTAGAATGAATCACTCCACAATAATAGAACAACAACAATAAAAGGGACATAGAGAACTCAATAATCAATCCAAACAAAATCAGGAAAGAAGAAAACAGGAAGCCTAGAAAAAGCATTTATATTGAAAACACAAAATAAGGTGTGAGATTATTTATATATACATATAAAACTGGTATAGATTTAATATATAAATGTTTGGCACATGATATATATGTGTTTTAAATGTGTTATGCTTTATTACACAAATATACTTAACTTATATATGTGTAATTTTCACATGAATTTAAAGACATATATTTATATACAGAAGGATATTCACATGGCATTTTTGGAATACCGAAAAAATGACAACAGCTTAAAGGTCTAGTAATAGAAAAATGTACAAATAAAGTGTAATAATATATAATGAAATATTAAACAACTGTTAACATGAATTCATTGTGTCTACAATTGCCAATACGGACAAATTGTAGAAAACATAATGGTGAAGAATGGCAAAAGCAAGTTATGAAAGGATAGCAGAGCAGAGTCTTGGCTACCTAAAAGTCATCAATAGTCTCCTTTTTTTTTTCTCTCTATTGAGGGTGCTAAAGAGCAAAAAAAAAAAAAAAAAAAAGAAGAAAACAAAACAAAAAAACCAGCATCTTGTCCTTTCTTGCAGCAAGGGGTACATCAGTTCTAGCAAATAAAATGTAGCAAACATCTCTGGGTGTTTTCCCCTTCCCAAGTGGAAAGATGAAACTTAACAAGAACAAGACTTTTGGCTGTTGTGTTCCCTCTTTGCCCTCCCTGGAATATGAACTTCTGAGGTTTAGTAGCTAACGTGCAAGCAACAGGTGAAGAGTCACACACCACAATAGTGAGGCAGGATGACAGGTGACATCAGCGGGCCAAGGGCCACCATGGTGGTCTTTCCCTAGACTTCTTTTTGTGGAAGACAAACAATATTTTTAGTTATTAATATCCTGTAGAAGAATTTTTCTGGTTCTTGTATCTAAATGCAATGTAATTGGAATATATAAGTACAGTATAATAACCTTTATGTAAATTTTTAAAAATACAGAAATGTGTTATATATTACTTACAAGGACAGACAAACATAAGGCATATGAAAAACTGGTTATTGATGTTAAGATGTGGTTACCTGTGCAGAGAAGGATTGTAGGGGAAGGGAAAGAATAGCGAGGAACAAGACTATGACTACTGCTACATTTTATTCTTTTAAAAAAGAGTTCTGAATATCAATGTTAAAAGAGAATCTGGGGATGAGAACTTGTTTTTTTCTGTATATAACTGAATTATGTTAAAAGTTTTATCTAGAACAAAATAAATTTGAAATTACTTAAACTCCTTAGCTGTCTATGATGGAACATGGTTCATTTTTTGTGGGTCCTTTGTGGATGGTGCTCTGTACTTCCCTTATCTGATCCATTTTCTCACTCCAGTGAGTGAAAGCAGGGTTGAAGATGAGTTCTGTTCTCCATCAGACTGTGTTATGTACAGATCCGCTGCAACCCTAGCAGTTGAGCTAAGAAAACAGATTCCTGGGAAGTTTTTATGTTCCATCAGGGCAAGTAAACAAAAGTTCTGGACAGAGTGTTCCAAAAACATTAGATGACTGGATCTAAAGAATGCAAGCAATAAAACATGATGATTGGCACTTGGAGTTGGTGAAGACAAAGATATGAAATAATGACAAGCTTGAAGAAATCCCAGCTCCTGGGCAAATCTTCTATAGAATAGGATAGCCTGGAATCAATACTTTTTCAATTACATTTAAAAATTGTTTACACAATCTAGTATTTGGGCAGCAAGCTAGGTATGTTGTAGTTATTAATTTATAATACAATTTTATCAATTGAAGATACACATTCTCAAGGGGAATTTCTTTTTTTAATTCAGAGAACAGAGAGAGTATAAAGTGAAAAGTAAAAGACTTTTCCTCCCTCTCCGACACCCAAGTCTCACTTCCAGAGCTAAATACTGTTACTATTTCTTATACTTCTAGAGATTTTATGCATAGATTAGCCAAGTTACATACTATTTTTTAGAAATACGAGATAGTACCATACATATTCTTCAATAAGTTGGTTTTTAACTTAATTTATATATTAGATATCTTTCCACATCAAAATGCATTTATTAAACCACTTCTGTATTGATGGACATTTAGGTTGTTTTTAAGTTTTTGTTTTTAAAAATGTTAAAATAAATATTTTTGAATAACTCATCTTTTCCCTACAGATACGAAAAACCATTTTATCATATTCAAAATTCCCACAGGTATTTGTTTAGATTTTTCTTCTGACTCTATTCTTTCATAAATCTACCACCAGCCCTTTCCTTCACAAGTACCAAAGTTTGATGGCTGAGCTTCATAATACATTTTGGTATCTGATTGAGTCCACTCCTTAGTGTTACCTAGAACGTACAGAATTTTCCTTTCTATTTTTATGTATGTATGTATGCATGTATGTATGTATGTAAGTATGTATGTCATCCAGGCTGTCACCCAGTCTGGAGGGCAGTGATGCAATCGTGGTTCACTGCAGCCTTGACCTCTCAGGCTCAAGCAATCCTCTTACCTCAGCTTCCACAGTAGCTGGGATTATAAGCACGCCACCACACCCAGATAATTTTTTAATTTTCAGTAGAGATGGGGTTTTGCTATGTTGCCCAGGCCAGTCTTGAGATACTGGGCTCAAGCAATCCTCTCGCCTTTGCCTTTCAAAATGCTGGAGTTACAGGCATGGGCCACCATGCTCAGCCTACATTTCTATTTGTGAATGCTTATTTTTCCAGGTGAACCTTAGCATCATTTCATCAAGTTTAAAATATCCAATCTGTTTCTCTGAGCAGCCAACCATGATTGCAAACCTCACCTTGTAGGCTTTCCTTTCTTTAAAATTAAACCAAGGGGGTTCTGGACTAAGGACAGCAGGCATGGAGGGAGGAAAAGTGGGATGCGGCACTGACTAGAGGTAAGTGAAAGTCTACAGAATGAATGGTGAGAACCCCAGGTCCTTTTCCATGGAGGGCTCCCAGAGATTTGGCACTCAGTTTATACCTCCTATGAGAGAAATGATCTGGAGAAATAGACTGGTTCACAGATAGTGAGATTTAGAGGTGCTTTCAAATAAAGGCCAGGTTTCCCAGTTGTCCTACAGTGAGGCTCACCGGTTGATGAGCTTAGAAGTTGCCCCCGCTCCTGCCCCTCTCTTTTTCCCCTCTCACTCTTAAATATGGTTACTCAGTCTGGCCTTTCTAGAGAAGTGAGGAAAAACAGAATCAAAACAAAAGGATGGGAAAAAATTGCCAAAAGCAAACACAATTTAAGGTGTCGAAAAAATCTTCGAAAAACTATTATCAATATTTTCAGAGGCAAGAGAAAATATTGCATTCATGAAAGTGAATAGGAGGCCAAACAGAATTCAGAAAAACAAACAAAAAAAAGCTTTTAGAAATAAAAAGATAAAGATTGAAATGCAAATTTCAAAATTGGAACATAAAGTTGGGGAAATCTTCCATAAAACATTTATATAGATAGAAGAAAGATAAAAAGATGTTTGAGCGAATGGTATAAAGAACTGAAAAGCAGAAGAAAAAACATGAGAAAAGGAGATCACATCAGTTGGTCCAACAATTTTATCAAATAGGTTCCATAAGAAAGAGAAGAGAGAAAAGATGAAATTATCAAAGGAATGGCATGAGAAAATTTTCCACATTGCATGATATGAGTTTCTAAATTGAAGGGTCCAAACATGAAACACAATGAGTGGAAATGAGCATTATACCAGGCACATTATTGTGAGATTTCAACATAAAATAGATAAAGAGAAGAGTCTATATGATTTCTTGAGAGACAAAAGATAAATCACAAATGCAGGGATAAAGATCATACAGCACTAAATTTATGAAAACAGCACTGAAAACTAGAAGACAAGGAAATGTGTCTTAAAATTTTTGAGATAATGTGATTTCTAACCTAGAATTCTATTCAAGGTATCATTCCAAGCAATTGAAAAGAATAAAGCCATGTTCACCACGCAATATCTAAAACAAACAAACAAATGAAAATCTTTATGCTTCCTTTGCAGAAACCTATTAAAGGATATGTTCTATGAAAATATAGGAGATAGATAAAATAAAGAGGGTGGATATAAAACTATGAGAATCTTGAATCTTTAGGGGAATTTGGGCCAAGAGAGAAATTTAGAAGGAAATTGTTGAAGAGAGGAGAGTAGAGAATAAGGGCCAAGGGAGAAATGGAACCGAGGACAGAGCCATGTCTCATTCATTTTTGGTATCAGGAGAGTGCGATGCAGTAAAACAAAATGTAAGGGGTCTAGGAGGGAAAGACAGATGGAGATCTAGGTTAACAAAGGACATAAACAGAAGTGGGAACAGATGTTAAAGATAGGTGGCTAAATAGTTTTTGAAGCTTTGAAAAGAAGGAAGGCCAAGTTCTTCCAAAAGGCAATTTGCATAAAATAAAAGCAATGGAGAAGGAGGTTTGATTGAGTCAATGGGATGAAAGCCAGTTTACAGGAGTTAAAGAGAAATGTGAAAAAGTAGAGTAGTACAATTTGTGTTTAAGTTTTGGTGATGAAAGGGAGAAGAAAATATATTAATAGTAAAAGCAGATAGTAGGGATAGTAAAATACTACTTAAGAAGGGGAAAATATAGGCATATCTGAAAGAAATAAAAGAGATAATACAGAAGAGGAGATTCAAAACTATAGGGAAGAAATGCATTTAGAAACACTTTTAACATTAACACAAAGGGTTGGAAACCCAGATGAAGTATTTAACAAGGAGGAGGGATAATTTCTCTGAAACTGAGGACTAAGAAGACAAAGTAAGAACAATGATAGTTAGGGTCCAGTGGGTTCTATAAGTGTTTATTTATAAGAAATGACAGATATTTGTATTAATAAGAATCTAAGTTATTGCCAAGTGGAGTAACTCAGAAGAAGGGTTGAAAGAATTGGAGGTTTAAGGATCAAAGAAATAGATCTAAAATATCTTAAAAGAGTGCCTTGTGAGCCCTAGTGAGAGCTGGATGCAGTGATAAATCTTAGGAGAACTCAATAAAAGAATTTGAGAGTTGAAAACAATTTGTTTACCAGAAATTTGTTGAATAACTTAGAAGAATGGATTGCTGAAAAAAACTTATCAACCATACATATTTTTTTCATGAATAGGCAATTTGGACATTAGTTTACGTTTTGTTTTTGGATATTTTGTCCATTTCCAGAATATGCTATTTCCTTTTACTTTTCTTACATTTTTAATTCTATTTTTACTAATTATTACTATACCTTATAATAGTAAAAATTTACCCAAACACACACAATAAAATAAAACTAATATCCAATAATAGATTATTGGTTAAGTGCAAACAGTAAGTATGACAGGGTATAATTTTTGAATAAGGCATATACATATGTATTACATACATGTATGTGCAAAGAAATGATCTAAAAAATATATACGTCATAACTGTGTGTGTGTGTGTGTGTGTGTGTGTGTGTGTGTGTGTGTGTGGTCTTTAAGTAGAATGAAACACAGTGGGGTCTTAATGTACTTCTTTTTGCCTATTATTTGTGATTTTCTTCTAAAGCATATATATTCATTTAAAGGTGGAAAGGATAAAAGAAAGAAATACTAGAAGTTTTCAGACTTGGGTGTTTTGGATATTTTTCTTTAATTTATAAAGTTTGAGTTAATTCTTGGTCAAGTATGTTTACTAAGCTGCTAGGCCTATTCCGTATTCGCCTCAAACACTACCTAATGCCCTTTATACAAAAAGTTATAATACCATTCTATAGTGAAGGAAAACATTTTTTAACTGACTTTTGCTCTTATTAAAAACCTTCCCAAATAATTGTAGCAGGCACAATCCCCAACCACTGAGCATTTAGTTGTTTTCAAATAAATATACTTTTTGGATTATTTAGTTCCTTCTGTATTTGGGGGTGTAGGGCCAGCAAAAATAAAAAACACAGAGCAGCCCAAAAAAGAAAACAAAGCATTATACAAGCAACCTGTGGCACTTAAAAAATCATGAATACATGGAAAAAAAAATAAAATATTCATTAATGGAAGAAAATTATTGACAGGTCAATTTGTTTGCAGCCAATTGACTTTCAAAGTTGTTTAAAATTAGATCTTGTTCTTCAAGATGATAGAAAAGTGTTCTACAGCCTGGGAGCATGAATAAAAATAGTAGGTAGACTCAGAGTGGATCTTGGATGGAAGGTCAAGAAATCAAGGATAATAATGTTATACAAAGCAACTGGATATTAAAGGAAAGAACCCCCTTCTTTTTTGAGACAGGGTCTTGCTCTGTCACCCAAGTTGGAGTGCAGTGATCTGACCATGGCTCCCTACAGTCTTGACCTCCCCAGTCTAAGTGATCCTCTTGTCTCAGCCTCGTGAGTAGCTAGGACTACGGAAATACACCACCATACCTGGCTAATTTAAAAAAAAATTGTAAAGATAGGGTCTCACTATGTTGCCCAGGCTGGTCTCAAATTCCTGGGTTCAAATGCCTCAAGCCAAACTGTTGGGATTATAAACATGAGCCACCATGCCTGGCCTAGGACACTTTGAAGTTAAAGTTTTGGGTCAGTCAATGTCAGAAGCAACTTAAAAGATAGATAGTGAGTACTAGACTTAGCCAAGACAGCATCTTAGCTTGCCCCTATAGAGGGTGGGCCACTACAGAGTGGCATTGGCTCTATCCTCCTGCACAGACAGTGATTGCCATTGCAGTGTCAAGTTGGAAGAGAAATAGATATCACTACAACAACATAGCAGTTAAATTTTGTATTTTCAACCTTTTTCTTCTGAAGTCTCAAACGCTGAACCAACATGAACTTTCATGAGTGCAACCCATTTAAATGGAATATTGTCTAAGAGGAAGAATCAAACTCCATGCAATTTTATTGTCCTTAGACAGTGTCTCTCACTCTTGGGATAATCTGAAGTGAATGAGAGCTGGCATGGCTTGAGCTCACACTGACCTTCAGGGTGGTACCCCGTGCTCCAATCTGTTTCCAAGAGGCATCTGGGTATTTGGATGCCAGACCACCAACATGGATGCCTGATCAAAAGCAGAGGTAAATAATTGCTTCTCTGAAGTGATTTCAAGTTTCCCCAACAGAACTGTGTGTATTTATCAAACCTTCATTTCATAGTATCCCTTTATTTACAGCAAAACAGACCAAAATACCTGCAACTAGTCTGAGCTGATTTGAAATGGCAGGTATGGGAATTCCCAGCTGAATTCATACCAAGTTACATTTTCATACATCCCTAAGGGCAAATTTTGTGGCATCTCTCACCAGAATGTTCCAGCCTGCCAGACAGAGGTGATTACTGTGATTTCAACTTGAATATTACACATAAACAAAAAGAATTATCTCAATAGCAACTTGCTTAAAGAAGCATCTTATAAACCTGAAGCACTTCAAGAATGCTAAATTGGACTGATATCGATTTTCCCCCTAATGTAGAAAGATATATATATATATATATATATATATATATATATATATATATATATATAAACACAGCAGGGACTGAGATATGTGACAAACAATTTGGAAACAGCTGTGCTGATTGCAATAGTCTCTCAGTAATATACACTGCTTGTATTCTCTTCTCAGTTTGTTTCTTTGACTCCGGGAAGTACTGGAAAGATACAAAACATTTTCTATGGCAAACTGCTTTTTGACCAATTACCTTTCCATCTTTATGCTGTGCTGTGGTTTGAATTACGTGATTAATCTTCAGCTCAAAGAGGTCTGAGGTGTGCTGTGTTTTTCTCCCTTTCTTTTCAAAAACCATCTTAGAATTTAAAAAATGTCAAAAGGAATTTCAAATATCAATAGCAAGTGGTTTAATTTTTAGCAATTACAGATGTTAGCTTACTGAATAGAAAATTAAGACTGTTGTGAAACAGTCTGTAGTTTTTATATGTTTAAGGTTCTGGCAACCAGAATCTCTGGAATATGTTAAAACTTCTCAAATGTTACAATCCAATTTTATGACCACAAAATCTTACAGAAAGATGTGCTAAGTGCTCACCAGGTAGTATTAAGCAGTAGTAAGTCTGGTATTTCTTACATTTTAAAAATCATCTGGAATTTGTTTTCATGTAAGGTATGATGGTAGAATTATAACTCTCTTTTCTTTTGTCTTTTTATAATTGGACAGCTAAATGGCTCAACTTCAACTCCTTCCTCTCTTCTCACTGAATTATAATGCCATTTTTAAACATGGAGTACATTTGCATAAGTGTCCACAGACATGCCTCTTTTTGTTTTTTTCTGAGTGTTCTATTCTGTTCATTTGACCTCTCCATTTCTATCCTGATATCACACTGCAATAATTATAATTGTTTTATTCCATTATTCTTTCTTTTACTAAATTGCTTTAGACCTTATTGTAACTCACTTATTCTTTCATATAAAATTGAAATAATTTTGTGCATTCTAGAAAAAAAGGCTCTATTATTTTTATGGGAATTGAATTACATTTTAAAATTAATTTTGAGAAAATTAGCACTTTTAATATAGAGCTTTTCTATCCAACAACATAGCTTATCTCTTCTCTATTCAAATGTTATCATTTCCTTCCTACAGATTCTTGTTACCTCTGCTGTGCTTTTAGTTGTACCCCAGCTCCACAGTAGCAACAAATCACCGGAGTGAACCTTAGTTCTTCCTTAGTTTCCGCTGGAGACTTCACCAAGGCAGGCAATAAGGGTACCATCTCTGAAGGTTAAGACTGGTATTTCCAATATTTCCTAGGCTCAATGTCATGTTCCTGCTTCTGGTTAGCTCTCTGCGCAAGGCTGAGTACTCATTTTCGGTATGCCTATATCAATTTTTGATCCTTTCTCTCCCTCTCACCCTTGCTATGCATCATTTGGCAAGCTGTATATTTAGTCCTTTGATCAGTGCCTTGATTTGATCAGGCTTGCAACCATTTCTGCCTCTCTCTTCTAATGAGCCACAAAGCATATGCAAGGATATGTCCAGCTTCGGGGAAAATAGACTGTACAGAGCTCTCTTCAGATTCCAGGCACTTTAATTCATAGTTCTCCAACAGACAATAGAGTACATCTTACAAACTGCCTAATAAAAAGAGGAGAAATTGCTCTCTGAATGTGCTATAATTGGATCATGTCTTTACCTACATGGTACTCAATAGGGATCCAGGATGGTTTAAGGTTTTTTTTTTAAATCTCTTTATTAGTGTGAGAGAGATATAAACCACAGTTAGAAAATCAGAAACTTTCTACTCTCATGATGCAGAATAGAACTAACCATTCAGATTCCACATTTATGGTGACCTTTACTGTGTCAGGTGGAGTACTGGTGTTTTCTGAGATACTCTCTGACTAAGCTTTTCAAAAGATAGCCATGAGCCCAGAAATTTGAAACTTAAAAAAATGTTATGAAAGCTTAAGTTTATGTATTGAAATATGACAGGCGATAACTGTCATGTTCAGAGTTCTTCAGAGTCCTTCAGAGTGCACTGGTCCCCTTGCAAGTAAGAAGAGAGACAGGGTCCTGGGAATAGGTCCATATGGACACTGGGGGTGGGACAGGGAGACAACATGTCTTCTTCAGGGGTGTGCTACCCACAACGATGCCTGCTGGGTGCTGCTGGCAGCAGCCCATGAACAGCATACCCAAGTCAGCCAGCTTGCCTCAGAGTCTCATTACTAACATAGACCCAGAGGCCTGTGAATTTAGAATGATAATCCCAAGTGCACTGGCCACACCGCAGGGCCTGACGGTTACCACCAGGCCTATGGTTAAGAAAGCAGGTGAAACATTATTATTGGCTCAATGCAAGTTTCATGAGCCTTACAACAAAGTTTCTCCTTCCAAGAATAGTTCAAACTCACTTTATGAATGCAACACCTAGTAACGGACCCAGATTGAACATAGGTTTAAGAGCAAAAATCCTCCAAACTCTAAGAATGGTCTGCAGACGGAGACCCTCTCAATCAGGCAGCAGTCATCTGATCCCTGACTGTATCTTGCCTATGCCCTTATGCCACCTGCTCCTCCTCTCTGTCTTGTAAGAGTGCTAGCAGAACAAACTGCTTGAACATCAGGCTATCTCTAAGACTCATCACTGGAACTGGATGGAAGAGGAAAAGCATCCCCCCACAACCTGGTTAACTAGGACCACTCAAGGGGCCTGAACGTGACAATAACTCAGAGCCAATAATAATAGTAAAATAAACGTAGCAAGCATCATTTGATGTGTTTTGTTATTAGGTACTAGAAACAAATTTATCATCATTGAATTTCAAAACAACTGCATGAGGTATATATAATAATCCCCATTTTATGGATGAGGAAAACAGGTGCTCAGGGAGTTTAGGCACCTTCTCCAAGGCTGCACGGTGTAAACGACAGAAGGAAAAATTGAGTCTTCATGTGACTAACTTTAAATTTTGTATTCCTTACAGTACAGTATTCTGCTTTCATTCACTTTTACTATCTGCAGAAGTTTGGAGAAGTTTGGTTGCCTGATTTTATAACATAGAACATTAGAAACAGTGGATTAAAAAGAGTGGTAAGACCACCAGAAGAACAAAAATTTATGACTAAAATTGAAGGAGGAGAAAACTTTTGGAAAACATCCCCAAACACCAAAAACACCCCCAGAAAACTCAAAACAAATAACTTGGGGACAGTGAGTGAAGAGGCAAATAGTTCCACATGTCCCTCAATAATCTTTGAGGTCATCACTGGATTATGGCATTAAAAAGGGTTAACCTATATACAGTCTACGCTGCTTAAAATGTTGATAAAATTTCCCAGAGAATTTTGAGAATAGAAGGGACATTTAGGGATCATGATGCAGAGCTGACTTGTAGACATAAATAATCAAGGTCTAGAAGGTGACAGAGTTGACTCAGCCAAGTGCTGGTCACTGGCAGAGCCTGGCACAGACCCTACTTTCCCTAAATCCTGGGCTAGGAGGCTAACAACTCCACCTGGCTTTTCCCAAGTTTAGTGACATCTTAGAAACCTCTCATAAATATGGATAAAGAAGAGGTCTCCTTGTTTGACATTGTTAAATTAGATGTCTAAATTTTACTTGTATGTTTTATCAATTGCTCATTTTTGCTCAATAAATTAGATACTAGATAAGTGCCTGCCTGAGAGATGACCGTGGTCCAGCCAGAGAAACCAAGAAATAAAAGAGAAAGCACAGTATGATAAGAAGAATGTTCAGGATGAAATGGGAGCCAAGGGGGCTATAGAAAGGGTCAGGCTTGTTTTCCAAGACAGGTATTCTTGCGTTCAATCTTGATGAATGCCTAGGGAATGAGCCAGGTGAATGAAGGAGGAAATGCCTTTTCAGGTAAAGGGATAGAATCTATCATCACATAGAGTCTCTAGAGAAGTATCAGATATCTTAGTTTAGTTAGGCAAGAGTCAGCAAACTATAGTCAGCCTAATACATTCTACTATCCGTTTTTATAAATAAAGTTTTATTGGAACACCAGCCATGCTCATTCATTGACCTAGTGCATATGGCTGCTTTTGCACTACAACTAGTGTCAAGTAATTGCCACCAAGACCCTATGGCCCATAAAGCCTAAAATATTTACCATCTAGTCATTTACAGGAAAACACTGGCTGAACCCTGGATTAGAACAGATGGAGGCAGGGGACAGATTGCACACTGGTGGCCCATGGGCTTCAGCTGATTGCTTTTTTTTTATTTAGTCTGCTCACTGTCTTTTCATTTATTAGTTTAAAAGAAGATATGTTTAACATTTTTAAATTAGGAGAATTCACGTAAAAAATCCAGATTTTTAACTCCTCTTTAAAAATTGGATCTGTCATTTTGGACCTACTTTTCAGCATGGCAAGAATTAGACAGAGCTAAGGAGCAGCAGCCACCTTCAGGTGTGGAACGAGCTCTCCATTTGCCCATTGTCCTTCCCACTCTCTCCCAGCCTACTTCACTTATCTATCTACCTTAGCCCTGTAGGAATCTAAGTTTACAAATTCCTGAAGAGGCTGGATATAAAGGTAGCAGTGATTCAATGAAGGGCTAGGAATTATTTAAGAACTTTCAACTTGATCCTGAGATGCCAGGCAGCCACTGGCCTCTGGCCTCTGGCCTCTGGCCTGACAAGTCTGGTCTTTTAGAGAACAAGACTGATAGCAACATAAAGAATGGACCAAAGAGAGAGTCCAGAGGCAGTGAGGTCACTTAAGAGGTTTGAATAAGTCCAGAAAGGATTGAAGAAGACCGTAAAGTAGTATCAGAGTGAAGGTAAGAATAAAATGCATCCTAGGAATATTTGCATGACAGCCAAGAACACAGCTGAGACTGAGATACAAGTAGGAGGTCTTGGAGTACTGGAATTGTGGGAGGAAAAGCATTCATATTGACCATTTCCTGAGCCCTCCTAGGGAATTCTCAACAGAGTTCTAGAGTCAATGATGCATAGGGCCTACTTTATGAGGCCAACTAATTGAGCTTATGTCAAGAAAGTTTTATATTAAATACATTGGGAGCTTTGGATATCAGAACTCGAAGTAGTATAGTGAGGGTCTTTAGAAGAGAGTATAAAGAAAAGTCTTTGATGCCAATGGTCACGGCCTTCTGTTATAGGCATAGAATATTAGGGTAGCTGAAGGGAGTAGGAGCTTTGTCAGGAGTTTCAGGGCCCAATGTTCTTTCCAGATTTGGAAAATCTGGTAACTGTAGAAAACCATAGACACCCCACAGGGGCTCAAAGACAGTGCAAAATTCATGTGCTGCTTCCCACTCTTTCCTGATTCTGTCTAGAAGACCATAGGTGATCCCTGATGGTGAATGAGAAGTGACCTTAGGACCAACCTGGCACAATGACAGGAGAATAACCATTCTTCTCAGCCTCCTTGGATACACTGTAGGGGAGGCGTTTCTTCCCTGATGGAAAGATCCTGATGAGCCTTCAAAGATATTCTCATCTAACAGTAAGAAGTATCACCTTACAAAATTGAAATGCTACTTTCATCTGTGAACACAGCAATAATCTCAAAATAGCTATTTATTTGAAGGAGAAATAAAGCAAGTAGATAGAATTTCCTGTCTACTTGGCCTAGTGAAAGACTCAGAGGGTTTAGATCATTCCTTTGAAAAGAGGAGAATTGGCAGTTTCTACGGAACATCACATCAAAGGGACTGCGGAACCATGGTACCCTGCATTTTGAAAATTGGGATAGCTTCCCCAATCAAGCTCTTCACAACAGTGAAAAGAATCTTACAGAAGAGAAAGAATTGTTCCTCAGCAGCCCACACACCTCTATCTAACTCATTCAGAAGAGCCGCTGAGGCAATTTTCTAAGCTCTGTATTTTATTGATATTACATCAAAGGTGTTGAAGAATGTCCACAAGGAGTAACTGAAAGACAAGAGGAAAAGCAAGGAGGTTAAAAAGAAAACCTAGAAGATGCTGTCACTATAAAGATTATACAGTTTCTCAAGCAAATCCCAGACAGCGTTCAGTTTTTGAGAGAACTTGTCTGAGTGCTCTAAGCAGAGTAATTTTGTTTGTGTAAAGGGGAATAAAGAAAGAAAAAGCTTCTCCAAACACTAACTAATACTTAGAAAAAGGGAAGCTTACTCAAAGCAAACCAGAACCATTATGCTTGTCTGATGAAAATGGGATTTTCAAATTTGCAAAAATTTACATTGTATACATAATGCAGACACATTTTCCATGCACAGCAGTCAAATATTAAAATCTTTACAGAAGCTTTTGTTTTGTGTAATGCATGTATACAATGTTTTGCATCGCCCTAGATAAAAATTCATCTCATGGTGTCATGCTGTGTCAAGCCTGAGGAAAAGCAAATAAATCCTCATTTTACCAGGACAATAGCTTTGGGTAAGAGGATAAACTAGCTCTTCTTAATCTCCACTATTCTCCAGCGGAATCCAGAGGACCACTCACATGGACAGCAGTTTGGGAAAGGATTGAATCGAAGCGCTTCTAAGCATAGCCTGTTCTTTCGCAGTATCTCAGCAACTTCTGGTTCCACCAACGGAAGAGGTCAAGTAATAAATACCATTTTCATGATGTTTTACAGTTTACAAAGAGCCCATCTCATTAAATTTTCACAAAGTTGCACCTGTATTTTGTTGAAGGTCAAATCGGGTAAGGGACTTGTCCAGGAGCATCAGGAAGTGGCAGAGGTAGAGCTTCAACCTGGGTGATCTTTGGGTCACCTAAGACCCTCCCACTAAACCCCTTATCACAGCTGTGTCTTAGCCACAGAAGAGAAGTGAGAGGCTAAGAGAATCCCTCTTCTTCTGGTAGCCCATGCCTCCATGAGTCATGCTACAGTTTTTTTGTTGTTGTTGTTCATTTGCAGAGAATGAACAAAAAAATCTTATAAGACTTTTGATCTATTTCGTTTGACATGTAGTCCATTTATCTCACTTCAAAATATACCATATATCTGATCTATCCTAAATTCCTCCACTTTCTAGCTGAGGGCTTTTGGCAAGCAGCTTAATCTCCCTGATAAAACTGAACCTGAACCTCAGTTTTCTTATCTATTAAATAGGGTAAGAAATAAGTATAGCATAGTTGTTGGGAGGATTAAATGAGCTGGGGCATGTAAATCACTTATCAGTACTAACACATAGCAAGCACTCGATAACTTAAAAACTTAGCAGGGGGCTGGGCTGTGTTGGGTGAGTGGAGCAGTGCACCTGTATAGAGCCCTGCGGCGGTGAGCTCAGGCAAGTGCCCAGAGGTGGTGGATAAGCAGCAAGGAGCCCACATGGGTGCAGGCAGCCAGAACAACTCCTCAGGCAGATTCAACAAGAACTCAGAGGGCACCAGAGTTGCTTTAGGTGGTAACCAGCCTTTGAAAAAGGAGAAATAAAAAAGGAAAGCTATTATCCCATGACAGACAACTGGGCAGCAAGAGGGTCAGATTTTGAGAGACTACACTAGCTTTTAAAGGCCGTAAGGAGATTTGGGATGTCTTGCATGCTGCTGCACATGTTTTTGAGAGACGTTATTGTGAACTTGCACAAGCAATCATTGATAGCGCAAATGTAACATTATACAGGGTGTGCACTTACGAGTGCCATGATGAACTAGGGAATAGACATCAGCCTCCAATCTATTGCTTGGCAGTAGCAATCAACAAGACTGAAGAAAAGAACATAGAAACTCTGAACGTTCCTCAGCCACCACCCAATTCTGGATATGAATGTCAGCTCCATTTTTGTCTTCCCACAGGCAAAGCCCTCAAACTTTTGGTGAGCAGCACAGACACAGTATGCCACATGCAGAGGCGGTGACTCGCAGCAGTAGTCAGTGGTGGTTCTTTTCTGGCAGACCTTTCACTAACAAAATGAAACTGGAAGAGCCAAAGATCCCAAAGACTGTGCTGTACAGGTTATAGTGAGGCAACCTTTTCAAAACCCAATACCAGTTGAGCACTGAATTGGTTCCGTTGGCTGGACCCCAGACCCCTCCTGCTCCTTTTCATTGTTGTGTTCATTTCCTACCCTATGATGTGATATTCATTTCTACTGCCCTGAATTCCCTATGAATGAATTTAGTGCTGAGGAGTTACAAGTGAAAAATTTCAACTGTGAATGAGACCAACAAAAATAATTAATAAAATACAAAAAGCTAGAAAAAAAAAGTAGCTGGAAGCTGGTAATGAATGAGCTTGGGTGGAAGTGAACATTTACTTCGCCAATTAAACTGTGAGCTGCCAGGAGGGCAGGCCATTATTTACTTAATATATCTGTATTTATTGTATTTCATTTATCTAATTCAATGTACGACGTATTTTACCCTTCTAAACACCATTAGGAAAATACAACATTCTCACTGGAACTGCTGGGAAGGAGCATGCTTTTGTTCAGAATGTGAGCAACTAGGGAGAGAATCTAGTTTCTTAAGGGACAACTAGACGGAGGATGAAGGAATGGAGAGATAAAAGGAGAGAGGGTAGAGATGTGCCTCCACTTATGATGGGTTAAATCCCAATAACCTTGTGGTAAGTTGAAAATGTCATTAAGTCAAAAATGCATTTAATACACACCTAACTGATGAACCATCATGGCTTAGCCTAGCCTTCCTTAAATGTGCTCAGGTCACCTACACCTGGGCAAAGTCATCTACCATTAAGCCTATTTTATAACAGAGTGTTGAGTATCTCATGTCATGTATTGAACACTGTTCCAAAAGTGAAAAACAGAATGGTCATAGGGGTACGCCTAGTATGCTTCCTAGTAAATGAATATTGCTAAACACTCTAGTATTTAAATTGACAATACTGTAAAGTTGAAAAATCATTACGTCAAACCAGGGTACATTGGAGACTATCTGTATTATAAACAATCACTCTATAATATTTAATTTTAGTAATATGGACTATAGACACATAGTTGAGTCATTTAAATGACTGTATTTGATTAATCATTTTCTGAACTGTGAAATAATTTTGTGGCATAAACTTTGGTGGCATCAGAGTTACGTAACATAAAATTAGAAGACATTTTGTCAACAGTCTCATTTTATAGAGTCTGTGAATCAGGCCCAAGGAATGTATTTAAATATATATTTAAAATATTATAGTCAATACTATTTTATTTTCTCCCAGATTAATATATTCAAAACTTCTTCTTGCACAAAAATAATAATGTAGTTCAATTAAGTATATATACTTTTGCCAAAAATTAAATCAGATACAAATACCATCAGCAGAGGAGCTACACTGTCGACATTTAACTGGTCTTTTTGGAGTAAATTTATGACCATCTCCCTGTTTTCCTCTGTAACATCTGTATGTACAGAAGTTACCTTTGAGGTGACATCATCAAGAGATAAGGTAATATTTAAAAAATGTAACTGACTGTAATCAGTAACCACACGGGGAATCATTAAATAAATAAATGGTCTGTCTACCCAAATCATTAATCCATTAATAGATAATCATAAGCTTGACAGCTCATCTGATGTCCAAACTACTGACTCAACAAATATGTATTAACTATGTACTAGTTTAGAGAACTGTGCTGAACAATGGGATAGGTTAGTGAGGAAAACAGACATTGTACCTGCTGGCATGGAGTTTAAAATATATTAGGGAATAATAGACAATAAATGAGTAAAGAAAATATAATTATAAAGTATGATAAGTGCTATAATTGGGGCATAGGATTTAGAGTTTACAATATTAAACACCAAGATGTTATTTATTATTCATCTGAAATTCAAATTTACCTGTGTGTCCTACATTTTTATTTGCTAAATTTGGCAACCCTACCAGTATATGTATGTGTGCATGTGTGTGGGGTGTGTGTGTGTAGTAGGGGAAATGGGAGAAAGATCTACTAGCTGTAATAGTCTGGCAAAATTCACACCCAGACACTCCATTTAAACTGAGATTCGACAGATGAGAAAGAGCCGTCCAGGAAAGGAAGCAGGTGGAGTGATGGAATGCTGTAGGTGGCAATGGGGATAGAGAATTCCAAACAAAAAGAAAAGCACGTTCAAAGGCCCTGAGATGTTCATTCACTCAACAAGTGTTTTATTAAGAGTCTATTATGAGCCAGGCATTAGGCACTGGGATTCAGTGGTGTGCAGAACAGAAGCACTGTCATCTTGGAGCTGTAAATCTGAAGGACCAACTGAGGATGTCAAGACACAGCAGCAGAGAAATCATTTTTGGCAAGGAGATGAAAGATAATCCAACTATATTATTTTTATTTCCTTAGTGGCTAATATGAGGCTCAATGTAAAAACAAAAACATGTATTTTTTATTAATTCAACACCACTTATCATCAACTTGGCCTGGGGGATAAAGAGAAAAAGAAAGAAACTGACAGACAATGTTTTGTTATCCTTTATAACAATTATCTTGGGGTTACTTAACAAGGAGATGATTTGAACTCAATGAAAAGTGAAGTGAACTGAAATATAGAGATCTCACATTTATTTAAATTACTCCTTAAACCAAGCCATTTAAGCAGGAAAAAAAGGCAAAACCCAGAAAAACAACAGCAGAAAACAACCACTTGTCTGATTGATTGTGTCTCAGGAATAGCAGAGATGCTCTAGCAATGTAATCACTTTCTAGGAAGTTGCAGGATAACCACAAATACCTCCCATTTTAGTGGGTTGTCTTTTTGTTCTGAACATGCCATTTATTTGGGGTGAAGAAGTGATTCTTGTGGATAAGAGCACAAAGCCTTTTATCATAGAAACTAAGGTAGATTCTTTCTGCCTTGACTATTACCAGTGAGGTTTTTCAGATAAGATCCATTTTATTAATGATAATGCAGTTCATAGGGAAAAATAATCAGAGTTTAACTCTCAGGCCCTAGATTGAATTGACTAAGTGAAAATTTGAGGTGTAAAATGGATTTCTGATTTATAGGTTCTTTTTAAATTTGATCATTTGAAAAAAATTTAAAAATAAATTCATATTTCAATGTATTTTCTGAATATTGTATACTTTGCTTAAAGTATGTTTCTTTGGAAATGCTGTTACCTAAGATTATCAATTAATAACTTAAAATCTGGTAGGATTATTAAAATATAATTAATCATTCAGAGACTAGTTACATCAAACTAACCTTAAATACACAAAGAGTCTATTTTTCCAGCTCGTTGCTGTCTTTTGGGAATCTTGATATTTTATTTACTATACTTGCTATACATCTCAGATTCATATCAAATGCAAATTTGACAAGCCTGCAACCTGTCCCATGATCTCAGTCACTGATAAAAATATTAAACAGAGTAAGTTCTTAAATAGAACTCTCTGCCAAGCTACTAGAAATATTGGATTTTATTGCTAGATAAATCAATACTCAATTACTTAATTTTGTCTACATATAACTCTAAATCCTTCAAACTAGTCCACAAGTTACTGATAAGAGGCCAAGTGCCTTGCATAAATCCAAACAAAATTTAGTAGCGATTAAAAATAATCCCTGAATTTGGGTCAAAAATTCTAATGCACTTTTGAAAATATAGAAGCAAACTTGTTCACAGGAGAGCAACTATGATGATGAAGGGAATCAGAACTATGTCTTATACAGAACTGAAGTAGGAATTTTCAGAGGAAACAACATTTAATTCTTTTTGATAGTTTTACTTTTTCTGTTATTTAAATGGTTTTCATATCAAGGAGAGGGTACTTTTGTTGTACATTATAGGTGGCAAATTCAAATCTCCACAGGAGTTGAGCAGGCCAATGTGAGTGAGGACAATCTCACTCTTTCACATTTCCTTCTTGGATAGAGACATGAGCACAAAACATGTTGCCTTTCCTCTTATCTCTTTCATAAAAGGACACTGTTTAAACTCAATACTCCATAGCAAATGGTCCCCAGGCTCAGTTTGGAGGTGTTATGCCTGGGTTAAGGGGAGGGACAGCCACTTCTTAATGCCAGCTAATTGTTGTTCAGAGGAGATGCATCTACACTCTCCCAATATTCCTATATCTTCCAGTTTTTTTCCAAAAGAAACTGGAAACCTGGATTTTTATGTTAGTTTTCTTGATTTTTTAAGAATGTGAACAATAAATTTATATTTGTTAAAAAAACACTTCGCTAGTCAATTGTGGGCAGGCCCAACAACACATAAGCTGCTCCTGACTCTATGATTCCTGACTCTATGATTCCTGACTCTATGATTTCTGACTCTATGATTCCTGACTCTATGATTCCTGACTCTATGATTCCTGACTCTATGATTCCTGACTCTATGATTCCTGACTCTATGATTCCTGACTCTATGATTCCTGACTCTATGATTCCCAGAGGTTAGACCAGAATCAATGACTTGAAGATATAGCAAAACAGGCAAGAGTTGAGTGGAAGGAAGAACTTGCTGCTTCTCAATTGCCCACCTTCTCTTGAGATCATCAAATCTGAGCAGAGCAACCTCATGTGATCATACTGGACATCAGTTATATCTGTGACTGGATTACTGACCTTTAACTCCTTGTCTTACTTCGAGAGTCTATGGTTCCAAATAAAGCTTTCTCTAGGGATTCAGGGGAGAAAATCAGTGGCTGGCAAGTTCTTGAGAGTGTTTGCCTGAGAGGTACAATATGATCTCAGCTTTGCAAAATGATTGCCCTTTGGAGGCAGATGACTTAGAGGGAATTTCTGGTTGACAAAAAGCAGGCACAAAGGAGTAAAGGTGGAAAGGAGAGTGGCCTAGGATGGGGGTCACAATGAAAAGATTTTAATGGGATGGAGGGCTTACGGCAATTAAGCCTGGGGGTCACAATTGGCCATATCCAATTATGTTTGGCCATCACATGGTTTAAAATTAAAATTAAAACTGAAGCACTTTTTGAGGACATGTACCCTACGCTTAGCTATTGACGCCGTCAATTCTCATCTTGTATCCTGCACCATCACACAGTAACATTACCCAACTGACCCCAAAAATTCTTAGATCTACCCCAACAATACATTTTGATTTTATAGAAATTTATTTTCCCGAGACAAATTTATGGTACATAAATTGAATACCTCTTGAACATTATTACATGGTTAGGAATTTGGAACCTAAAGAAAAAATAATAGAAATAGTAAATTTGAGGTTAGGGTTGAAGCTAGAGGAAAGTTTCATTTATATTTTTGGAAGTCCACAGGTTAAGTGATAAATCTCACATTTGTCTGGTTTGATAAACTGTTCCTATGGTTTGAAAGATGGAGGTAACTCTTCCACAAACATGGACACAAATCTGAGCAGGGGGATTAGGGCTCTGCCAGGTCTGGTTAGGCCTGTTCTATCCAAAGGCACCAAACTCATCAGCTAAACAACTAGATTCTAGAGACAGAAATGAATATTTCATTTTTCAATCAATTGTCCTGGCATCAGAGACACACACATTCCTAGAGTTTTACTCTCATCATTTAAAGTCAGGTTTTGCTGTCATACAAATACGTTATGCCTTTTACAAACATCCTTTCATTGGATTCTTACTATGTACCTCTCCATTCATTCATTAATAGATAGAGACCTATTAACAATAAAGGGTCAACTATTATGCTAGTTATATATAGGTGATCAGGATACAGCGTAAACACAACTTACATCTATTGGTGAGCAGGGAGATAATTTCATTCCAATTAAAAATGCATTTATTTCTTAAATCAGTTTTATTACAGAAGTAAAACAGTAATATACTTTCTGCCTTAAAGATAAAGGCAGTGCAAAAGTATATAGCATAAAAACCCATTTACCTACATTTATATACATTTCTATACAGATATAATTTTATATGAATGTTATACACTATACATTTTCAGAAACTTTATTTTTTAACGTAAAATGCCTTAGAGGTTTTCCAAGGCATGCATTTTTTAAAGGCTCCAAAGTTTCCCATCATGTGTATGTAGCACAACGTATTTAATCTTTCTTTTAAATAGAAATTTTGACTGTTTACTGTTTTTGTTATTACAATGATGCAGTGTATATATATCCTTGGTGATGTAAGCAAATATTTTGTAAGGTAGATTGCTAGAAGTACCTTTACCAAGCACATTTAAAATTTTGGCTGATACAGGCAAAAATATTCTTGCCAACATTGAACATATCTTATAGCTATCCACACACAAGATCTATAAAATACTTGTTCATATTTTTAATTCAATTTTTAATTGTATTGTCTTTTTCACATTGATTTGTAAGTGGTCACTGTGTATTTAAGATATTAAGACCATCAAAGTTGTTGCAAATATTTCTTCTAGTCCATCATTTGTCTTCTAGCATTTGTGTCTAAATTGTTTAATCTATTTCTTTATTGTTTCTAGGATTTGAATTTTATTTAGGAAGACTATTAATATTCCAAAATTCTAAACCATGCTTCCAATGTTTTCATAGTTTTTCTTAACATTTAGCTCTGTAATCTTTCTAGTTTCATTTTAGGAATGATGTGAATTAGGCTTTTAACTTTTCTCCCAAAGGAATAGCCCATTGCCACACACTATTTATTAAAACACCCAATCTGTTGCCTTTATATTGGAAGAACAATTTGGCTTGAGTTTCGCATTCTTTCCCTCAGAAGTGAAAATGTGCTACTTTTCCATCTTCTGAAATTGAATGTCACTGTGGTCAAGTCGAAGGCCAACCTGATTATTTCTGCTCTTGTAAGTGACTTGAATTTTCTGCCTATATGCTCCCAAAAATGCTTTATTTGAGCTTGAAATTCAGTAATGTTTTCAGATTATCTTATGGTGTTGATGATTCCAAATAAAATTTTCCTGGAATCCATTGGGTCCTTTATGTCTGTCTATTTATTACATCGTTTCAGGAGAATATGGTTTTACCACGTTCTATGATATTTTTTCCATGTGTTTTCTTCTTCAAAACCATCCAACTATCTGTCATTCATTCCTGTCATATTCTCTAGAGTCATTATATCTTTTTTCTTTTCTACTTTGTTTTGTGTTATTTCCCCAAATGCATCTTTTATGCCTTTAATGTTTCCAGAGAAGTTCATTGTATTTTTGTGGCTTCTAGAGTGTCTTTGGTCTCTTTAGCGATTTTATTTATTGCTTTAACAATTTTCCTGAGTATTGCCAGCATACTTTTAATCTTAATTATTCTACATCTCTTCTATAAAATTTTGAATCTTTGCTCTGAACATTTTTTTTTGCTTGATACTTAACATCATTTGCTTGATGTTTATTGCTTCACACACACGCACACGCACACACACACACAGAGACATATATATATACATATATATATCTTTATATATATATACACATATATATCTTTATATATATACACACACACATATATATGTATATGTATATATGTATATATATACATATGTGTATATATATGTGTATATATATATATATGTGTGTATATATATGTATATATATATGTGTGTATATATATATATATATCTTTTTTTTTCCTGCAAGTCCTTCAGAATAATGGAGAACTCTTTGTCTAAAATTTTTCTGAAATAGTTTGATGTATTTGTTTGGAGATTATGGGCTCTTCTTTGGCTTAAATTCCCTCCATTATTTACAAACATTTACTCTGCAGTTTTAATGAATATGTACTACTCCCTCCTTTTTGATGATAACTCACCTTTTTAAAAGCCTGACTATTAAATAATAGTACAGGGAGAGGGGTGAAATAGGGTAGAGTAAGCTGAGGCTGACTGCTGTTTTAATTTCGGTTTTGTCCTGGTTATTATTGCAGACCAAACCCTGAGTGGCTTAAAATAGCAATCAGTTATCTTGTTCATGTTTCTGCAAATTGGGCAGGGTGCAGTGGGTCCAGCTCATTTCTGCTCCACATGGTATCAGCTGGGGCAGCTTGAATGGGGTTGCAGAATCCACTTCAAAGATGGATCGCCCACATGTCTGGCAAGTCTTGCTGGCTGTCGCTCCTTCTCCAGGTGGAACTCTCCACAGACTGACTTGGCTTCCTCACAGCAAGGTGGCTGGGTTCCAAGAGTAAGTTCTCTAAGTGAGAGGAAGTGGAAGCTGCTAGTTACTAAAGGCCTGGACCTGAAAACTGGGACAGCATCCTTTCTTTTGTATTCTATACATTCAAAGGAGGGGCATAGACCCATTTCTGGATAGGAGTGTCAATGAATTTGGGGGCCATGTTTTAAAACTGCCACACATTATCTCAAGCATCTGTCACCAAATCTGTTATTTCCTCCCTATTGGGAATACATCTTTTTGTAGTTTATGGCATTTAAAGTGAGGTGGCATAGATAAAAATTCCAGAAGTTGCAGATGAATTATGTTTTAATTTGAAAATTTCTGCTCTTCTTTCATATACATAACCTTCAGCAGTGTCCTTGGCTAGGAAACCAGAATGTGTCAGCATGATTTCTCTTGGGCTGCTGTTTTAAGGGGTCAGACTATTTCCCCCATTTTCCCGATCCATTCAGCTGATATTAACTATGCTCCAAACAACAGAATGTTGGATGCTCCTTTCAGTAGTATGATGTGCTGTCAGGTCTGAGAGAAACGGACTTGGCTCAGTGTCTTACCATTTCTTGTTTAAGATTTCACATTATTCAGCAGCAATACTTCATACTTAAATATTTCATAGTTTATAACTTGGAGTTGTGAATACTTTCCTGTTTCAAGGGCTATGTTTCTTTTTCTCTATATTTTTTCAGTGTTTTTCTTAGTTTTAGTTTGTTTTGAGGAAGTCTAGTAGCATAAAAATATTTTATCCTGCTGTCTTAAGCAGAAGCTCCACATGAACTGTAGAATCAGCTTAAAAATATATGTTGTTATTTTAGAAGTGAGTTTACACTGAAGATATAGTTTACTTGTGAGAGAGATGACTTTTGAATCTTCTCATCCTATCTCATAGAATCTTATTTTTTGTGGCGTATTTTTGGTCCTTTACTAAATTTAAAGTTTTTCTTCTCAATATCTTGTACATTTACTATTTAATGCTATTCTAATTATGTTAGATTTGTAAGATGTCATGGTAAATAAAATCATTTCCCATTAAATGTTATTAATTGTTGCTGAAATCCTGGAAAGCTATGATTTTTGTGTGTCAATCATCTGTCTAGCCAGATTTCTGATTTCTCTAACATTTTGCCATTTAAGTCTCTTGTATTTTCTAGACAATCATATCAGCTCATCTATTAGGTATCTTATTTTGATTTTCCCAGTTTTAAATTTTTAAATATTTTTATAGATTTAGGGGGTACAAGTGCAGATTTCTTACATGTGTATGTTGCATAGTTGTGAAGTCTGGGCTTTTAATGTATCCATCACCCAAATGGTGAACATTGTACCTACTAGGCAATTTTTCAGCCTCATCACCTCCCACCTTCCCATCTTTTGGAGTCTTTAATGTTTATTATTCTACTCTATATGTCCATGTGTGCCCATTATTTAGCTCCCATGTATAAGTGACAATAGACAGAAGTGCAAAGCACTGGGAAATGAGAAACTCTCCTGAGACCTCCACTTACCCATTTCTGCAGGAGACAGTGAGCCTGACAACATGCAGAGTATACCACTACTATAGCCTACAAACAACAAGCATTTGAGAAAATCATGACACTAAGGCTATCTATAACTAAGGACTTAATACAGGGCCTTAGCCTCCACCCCAAGATCCTAAATAAGCAAAGCCAAATGACTCTACCCAACATATGCAACATCCTCAAGGGGAAGAATAAAGTCCCATTAAAATGAATGTAAATTCAAAAACAAGAAGTGGCAGTTTCTCCAGATGAGAAGGAACCAGCATAAGAATTCTGGCACCATAAAAAAACAGAGTTGTAACATCCCTCAAGGTTCACACTAGCTCTCTAGCAATGGATCCTAACCAAAATGAAAATTCTAAAATGACAGATAAAGAATTCAAAATATGGATTATAAGGGAGTTCAATGAGATCCAAGGGGAAGTTGAAAAACAATACAAAGAAATCTGAAAAACAATTCAAGATATGAATAAAAAATTTACTACAGAGATAGATATTTAAAGAAAACCTAAAACTCTGGAAATGAAAAATTCACAGAAGGAATTACAAAAATACTGTTGAAAACTTTAACAATAGATTACAGAAAGCAGAAAAATTTCAGAGCTAGAATGTACATCTTTTAAATTAACCCAGTCAGACAAAAATAAAGCAAAAAGGATTTAAAAACTGAACAAAGCCTTTAAGAAATATGGATTTTCCTATTTTAAATTTCTATGACTTTATATGTTAAATTTCAACTTATTCCTGTTTTGTGGATATAATAGTATTTTATATCCATCTTAGTAAGTATATTTATTTTGGGCTTTCGTTTTCTACAGTGTTGTTTTCCCTTAAAGTTGATCTTATCTGCTTTCATAATCTATAGATGTATATAACTTACATCTAAAATCTCAACAGATTTTTATTTTTTAAAGGTGAGAATAGATATGTATACTAAAGCTGCCATCTTGATAAAATGAGAAAACCAACTTAAAGAGGTTGGCTGACTTGCTCATTGGTATAAAATTAGTAAATGATAGAAGTCAGAATCCAGACTGCCAACCCAACCTTTACCTCTAAGTAAAACACACACTATCCACGTCTGAGGTATGTTCTAAGATTAAAGTTTTTCCATGAAAACTTTAATCAAAATTACTAATAAAGAGAAAGTCAGATGCACACATGTATATATTTTTCTTCTTTTCATAACATTTTCTTACAAATATGTCAATGAAAAGGCTAAAAGTGAACCTATAAGAATAAACAATGTCTGAATATCTAAATGGTCAACTGTTATATAAGTAAGAATTAACTTTGCCAGGAAGATTTTCTGAGCTCCATAAAAAGCAAAGTAGGTGAGTGAAGATGGGAATGGGGGATAAAAATGAAAAAAGATAAACCTCAAAACATATTAGGGTAAGAATTTAATGGTTCAAAATATAGCATGTTCACTTTAATGTCATTAAATAAAATTTGACCATTTATCTGCCATTCTGAAAATAAACCATCTGGCACAGACTTTAAAATTTGACTTCCATATATGCAATTTGAGTTAATTACCTTTAGGAAAAAAAAAACAGATGAAACTACATTATGATTCTGAGACTACAGGATAATGCCAGGAAGAGGGAAGTCTAAATTCTATGTGAGTTATTTCTTATAATAATTTACTGAGCATTCACTCTAACTTTTGAAAATCTCTTGCTGTTAACCCATGAAGAACATCTAAATAGTGAAAGAATTTCTTCCTTTTTACTTCAATATTGCCTGCCATTCTGGCAATGGAAAAAATGATGTATTTGAAGACCCCCGGAGCAGGGAAATGGATAAGAGCTCCCAACTTCTTTCCCATAAACAACCAATATTTTAAAGCTATTAACATGGGAGCTGGGCATTCAAAGACAGTTCATTTATCTTCCAATAGCTGGCAAAAGTGTCAGGCCCTGCGGTCAGACACAGAAAAATGGGCCCTGAGGTCACCCTCTATTGCTGAACAGCTGCTCTTTCCCAAGGTTTTAATCAGATTCCCTAAGCATCCCATGTCCCAGTAAGGCAGAGCCCACATAAATCGGCAATAAGCCTGCCATGTAAATTCATTACAAAGCTCAAGTAATATGAACAGATTATATTCTCCAGGCCAAGAGAGAGCTTTTAATTTAGACCAAAATTGTTATTGTATACTGATTTGGCCCCTTGTTCTCTGGAAAGTTTTTTCTTAGAAAAAAATTCAAACTTGATCACCTGAAATAAAAGACATCTTCCTGGTTGCTCAGAATGAGAAGTCAGGTTTAAGTATATTAGAAAGAAAATATACCTTTGGATGAAAAATTATTAATTCAGAGCTCCTGAAACTATTTTATAGAGTTTTGTCTTTTTGTTTAGCCGTACCTACCCCTGAAGTGAGAGCCATAGCTTCCTTCAACTCTTTTGACTTCTGACCAAAAAACTTAGCATGCACTATTTTATATTATGTTATTACCAGAAGCTGGTGTGGCAACCTTTGGAAATCTTTCCTTGCATGAGGCAGAAGTCAAGATTGGTTCTCTCATAGACAGCCCGATGCCTAGTTATCAACTAGTATCTGTTAATAGGCACTACTGTGGGCTTCCATGCCACCGGTTACAACAGAAGAAATGAGACAAGAGGGAATTACTATCAACCCCTGACCAGATATTAAAGGATTAAATAGAGACAAATGAGTCTGGTGGATCATGACAAAAGTATACTGTACTATTTAGAAAAAGGACTGGGTAGTCATGAAAGAATCACAGAATCAAACTCTGCTAGTCATCCTCCCAGCTTTGTATAGTGGGGAGAGAGCCAGATTTTTTCATCTTACTAAAAGTGAGTAGTTTTTAATTATCCTGAATGTTGGTATGGATTTAGAGGTCATTACCAAGCACTTCAAAATTTAAAAGACCCATTGGATAAACAACAGCTTTTGTGTGGAGGATGCAGAGAAACATTAGACACATCAATCTACCCTTCATCTGTCCCTATGCTTACTACACAATCCTCTGGATATTATTTGCTTTCACATGCAGGCCTGCCTACGGGAAAGGCTGTTTTATTATAGGGTGTTTGGGGTGCTTGAAATCCAATGACAGTAATTTCCTGTGGTGAATTAATAAAGTGGATGCTGATTATAATTCATCTTCTTAAGTACCTTGTTCATAGAAAGAAAATGAACTGATCATACCAGCATGAATATTCTGGTCCCTGGGTCAGTAATTTCTGAGTTTATTATGTTAGCACCTTGGTTTCACTTCTGCCTCATGTATACTATGAACTCGGTATAGCCAATATTTTCGTTCTCTTAGTACATGGCTGGCTATATTGGGCCCAGATTAGAGACCATCACTGGGCACTCCAAACTAGAGAGACAACATTTTAAAGAGGGGGATAAAATGAATGAGGAGCTACTATGACTGAGTGATGATATACAGCAGAAGACAGAATTACCTCCTTCAACTTTTTCTCATAACTGGTTTTAGGTAGGGCATGGTGGCTCATGCCTGTAATTCCAGCACTTTGAGAGGTAAAGCGGGATAATTGCTTGAGCCCAGGAATTCCAGGACAGCCTAGACAACATAGTGAAACCCTGTCTTTACAAAAAAATACAAAAATTTGCCTGGTGTGGTAGCATTCACCTGTGGTCCCAGCTACTCAGGAGGCTGAGGTGGGAGGATCCCCTGAGCCTCGGAGGTGGAGGTTGCAGTGAGCCTAGCTTGCACCACTGCCCTCCAGCCTGGGCAACAGAGTGAGACCCTGTCTCAAAAACAAAACAAAACAAAGCAAAAGAAAACAAAATAAAATTGGTTTGTTGCCTAGAAAAATCATCTTAAAGTCATCTGTGCACACAAAGAAAAATTTTTAGAGCATCTTCGTTACACAGCATTAACAACAGCTGGTGTGGCAGAAAATATCCCTTGTGTATCATCCACAGAGGTAACTTCTCCCCAGAAAATGGAGATTACTGAACAGGTGGATTCCTAGTGTGGGTTGTAAATCTGACAATAAGAGAACATGAGGAAAGCAGAACAGAGTAAGACAAAGCAGGAAGACAAAGTGAAAGATGGAGAGCCTACAGAGAGAACATGACATGTCCACAAGTGGAAACATCAAAGCCACAAAAAAGAGAGCCTAAAATTCTGGAGAGAAAAATGGAGGGGCCCCAAGGAAGATACTTTGCCAGTTTCCTAATAAATTGGTATCCTTTGCACAGTCTGAAATTGTTAGACTACCTATGGTCTCATAGCAGATATAGATTGATTTCAGCATTTCCTTACCAAACTGAAAAGGATTCTGTTGTCACAGTCTTTTGAACCATTTTGAGAAGTATTCTGGTGAAGGTAGCTATTTGAGTGAAAATTTGATTGCTTTGATAAACAGGTCTTTTGCTGTGTCTCCACTTTTCCTCCACTTTCTCTCTATATGTTGTTTCTCCCTCCATGGCCTCAGTATCCCCCATCTTTGAATATTGTAGTGGATTATGGAGTAATTGTTTCTAACTTATTTTGCCCTCCACTCCCATTAACTATCATCACTATTATTGTCACAGCCATTCCTTATTAGATTCATGAATGTTTCTACCAATTTCTCCGCTCAACTCTCCTTGCTTCTCCCTTATTCTGAGTTTAGTTTCTTATTTCTACTCAATTATATTCTTCGGAAGTTCTATCATTGATGAGGGATAAAACATCTGAATATGTATTTAATCTTATTCTTCAATGATATTTTAGTTGAATTTAGAACCTGGGCTGTCAATAAATTTCCTGCAATACTTTGAACCTATTATTCCTCTATACTCTATTGTTGCCAACGAGAAAACTATTGCCATACAAATTTTAAGTGTGAGTAATCCTTATTGGAAGTAAACCATCCCTTCTCTCTGGTTGCTTTTAAATTTTCTTCTTTCTCTTTGAGGATCTTATATTTCACAACAACAATCAATCAAATATTTTCTTTGTCTTGCTTCCTGAAACGCCTTATAAAGCTTCTCCCCTCCTGCAGGTGGAGGCTCAGCCACTTGAGGTCTGGAGCTGCTTGATTCACGAATCACTGTCTGCTCACGTAAACTCTTTAAAATTAAAAACACAACAAAATAAACCTAAAAACTGCAATGTATCTGAATGTGAATTAGTGTTAATTTATCCAGCTCTAGACATAATGTGATGTTTCCATTTATCTCTTTAATTTTGGAAAATTATCATCCATTATCACTTTAAATGTTGCCACAATTCAATTCTCCTTAGTTACTCCTTTTGAAATTTTTACTGATGAGTTCTGGGTTTTTAAAACATCCTATCCTCCATATCTCTTAACTAGCCTTTCATATTTTTTATCTGCGCTGCATGCTGGGCCATATGTCAACTTTATTTTCTCTTTCATCGGTGGGTTTAATATGACATGTATGTCATTCCATCTAGTTTTTAAGGTTAATATTTGCATTTTTCATTTTTAAATTATACCATTATTTTCTAATTTTCCCCACTCCACCATTTACCTCTTTAGTCTCTTTAATGTACTCATTTTATAATCTTTCTCATGTTTTCGTAATTTTTTGTTTAGTTCCTTAGGGTGCTTGTTCTTCTGATTTACTTTTGTTTTGCTTATCTCCTGGCTTTCCTTTGTGGTGGAGTTATTCTCTTTGCACCCTGTACATTTTTTATTGTGAGCTCATTTTCAGAAAAGATTGTGTTTTTTAGTGGGATTTCCAAGTACCTGGGATGTGAAAGTATTGCTTCCGGGCAGTTTCGGTGTATTTGGGAATAGGAAGGGGGATACGGCTGGGGCAGTTGTTTTAATAGTCCCGAAAGCTTTCCATGTTCATTTATTGGCTTACATTTCCTGTATCATAACAGCCCAGGCCATGGATTTTGATTTCTCAAATTCCAGATAGATGGCAAGTTTCATCGCTATTTTTTAAGGCTGCCCTACACAGTCTCTGTGGCTGAAGGAACACTTTGAAATTGCAGGCCCTATTCAAAGAGCTTTGCTCAAGTTGTATCACCATGAGTGAACCTTTAGACAGGGTTCTCACTTTCATATGGAAATGGGATTCCAGCTCCAAAACCTCTGGGTGGTATATGCTATATTAAATCATGTGGTCACTGACAGTGACAGCTTCCCACTCTTGCTGTGATTTTTCTCTTGTTTCTCACACTTGAAGAATTTCCTTTTCTCTCTTTCAAAATCAACTCTACATTTAGAAAATAATGTTCGCTTTTTCAGATAAAGCGTTTCTTTGAGCTTTTAGTGGCTTAGGGCCTATCTGCTTCATTTTATCTACCATGTTCTGAACATTCTAGTATCATGAAATATGGTTGTTATTATTCTTACTTGTCCTCCAATCACTTTCTTCCAATAATGGATTCTGTGTCACTATTCTATGTCACTGGCTGCAGGGATAGGAATGTGAGTTAGATCTGACCAGTTATCTTGTTTAATATCCTTGGAGTATTATGTGATTGGCTTACGGGTGATCTTCTGATACAAGCAGAGGCAACCAGAGTCTTTGTGACTGATATGCAAATATTGGGAGAATGAAATGTTATTTTGAGCTAAAAAAAAAAAAAGTAAGCCTGGAGATGCCATTAGTCACCTTCTCCTGCTTTCTAGAGTAAGCCATCTATCTGCACCACGAAAGAATGGGGCTAGCACTCAGAGGCAATCAGGGCCAGGAGAGAAAAAGAAAGGATAGACAGCCATGTTTGAAGTCTTAAGCCTGGCATGTCCAGAGTCAGCTCAATCCCTGCTAAACAAGCCAATGTACAAATTTTGCTGAAGCTAATTTGAATTGGGTTTCTGTCACTTTCATCACTTGCATCTGACTTATACACTGATAAATTAAAGTACATTGGAACTGACATAAGAAACCATCAACATGGATTTCTTTTATTTATTTTTGGTAGGCCAATTTTTCATGCATGAGATGACATGAGCAAAATAAATTCTAAGTCACAGGGCTGAGTTCCAGAGATGCTGCAAGTGATGTCAGATCTCATCCAAGAGACAAAAGACAGAGTCACAGGATATAACCAAGGTCAAGTCCCAGTAATCTGAACAGGGACATTAAGAGGTAGGGTGGAGGAGATGCTAGAGTCAGGAAACAGGGAAGAGGAATAAGAGAAAAACAAACAAGAGAGCAGCAGCAGGCAGGGGTGTGGCCAGCACACCGCGTGCTCCACTTAAAGTTGGAAGTCAGCTGAGCATCGCTTCCCAGCCTCTGTTTAAAGATCCCAGGGTGGCCTTTGCATTCCTGCCATGGGATGCCACCTGGTGTCTGAAAAATGAAGTCAGCATGAAAATGACTGCCAGGACAAGGAGTCCTTAAGGAAAAACGGCCATAACTTTTTATTTTTTAATTAGGTATCACCCCAGTATCTAGACAGGCATCAAAACAAATGAGTTTCATGCTGATTAGCAGTTTCCAAGGCAAATATCAAAGTGAATTACCTCCAGATAGATGTGTCAAGATATAAGAAACTTGTTCTTAAGCAGATTCATGAGAAATATTATACCTTCTGGTTGTGATAAGTTTCAGTTAATTCTGATCAAAAGGGGACAGCTTCTCATCACCTCTGTGTTTACAACTATGGTTCAAACAGGAGAAGGAAAGCTAATGAGGGTATCTAACAAGGCTTTTCAAATAGTTGGAAGAAGAAGAATGAACATTAAATATCTATCTCTGGAATAGGTTTTAATGATTAGTATTATAAAACATTCCCATCTGCTTCTGAAGGGGTATATGAACTCATTCATTCAGTAGTTGTTGGAGAACCTACCAAATAATTGCCTATAGGTGGTGAGGGATGCAGAAAATTTGCCTTCAAGGAACTTGAAATCTACTTCAAGATGATGTTACCAAGAGAAATAATGGACTTAATTTAGGAACATATTTTTATAACTGAACCCTATACATGTAAGCTATTTTCTGAGATGGTTTTTAGGGTGAGGTTTTGTTACACATATTAAGTTCCTTTATAGCTATTGTTTGCCTACTTCAGTGAGGAGTTATTGAGGGCAGCAATGAATGGCTATGCCCACCCAATCAATATCACCAACACTTGGCATAAGGTCTGGCACATACCGAGCCTCAGTACGTTTCTCTTGAACGGCTGGATGACATTTCAAGGTTACTGTCATTTCCATGATTGCTTGAGTCTCACAGCCATCCAATTACCTTCCAAATATAATACTTTAAGTTACATGGGCCGTAAGAAATGGAGTCTTTCAACATGTCACTCACTCAAAGTGCCAAGCATTCACTGGTATCACACTTTAAATGACATTATCTAGTCAGAACTCCTAAGCAGCCTAACAGTCTCATTTAAAAAGACAAAATTGATGCTTCCTCTTCTTAAATAATCAGGAACGCTGAATTTCCTTATAAGCACTTACTTAACAGGGAATAAAAACATCTAGTATGTATTTGTTGTCATAAAATAGTCAGCTGTTTAATGAGATACTTATTTTATCTCTAAGAAAACCTAGAGGGATTTGCCCACTGTGGAATTATTTTACAAGTAGGTTTTAGTATAACAATGGCAATATTTCTATTTTGCAGATAAATGGCCCAAAACGTCCAACATCCTTTTTTGCCTCTATCATGGGTAGAAAAAGAATTTCACACTTTTACATCTGTGCAATTTGCACTTAAATGAAGTTTGCCAATTATTAAGTATGTTAATGGGGATTTGGGGGTCCAGAGTCTATCATAAGTAGTTTGCTCTATTTTAAATAAATATATGCAAGCAAAAGAAAAAAATAAAAATCACTTATGATTCCATGTAACACTTCTGACTCCATGTAATTTATATATAAATAATATAAATGTTATATGTTATTTATATATAGGTACAATAAAAATACATATAATTTAATAATATATAATTACATTTATATATAATTACATATTATATATGTAATGTATATTAGCATATATAATATACAGTTTTAGATGCAGTTGCATATATAAATTTGGCTGTGAATTTTTACCCAAGCTAGATCTTATTATATATTAAATTTTCTTATTTAAATTATTAAATATAAATATTCTATATTGAATTTACTTATTTACTTAAAAATATATTGTGAATATCTCTTCCCATCAGTATATTTTTCTTTATCATTTTTTAAATGACTCATAGTATTCCATGATATTAATATATTGTAATTCACTTCAACCAACTAGTAACCATTGTGTATAACTTCTTGCTCAAATCAGTGCACTCATCTCCATGAAGAAACTATTGCATATGCCCTTCATTACTTCTAAGAATAAATTTCTAGAAACAAAATTGCTGGATCAAATGATTTATAAATTCTAATGACTCAGTAAATACTGCCTTTGTAAAAGTTTTATCACTTTTCTTTTTCACCAGTCATATAGGAGGGTTCTCAATTCCCAAACCCTGACTTACTCCAAGTATGATTATTCTTTTTTGAATCCTGAATATTTGAATATTTGCCAGGTAAAAATAATACTACATTGTTGGTTTAATTTGTTTTATTTCATTATTAGTGAAGCTGATCTTACTTGGTATAGCTATTGGCTATTTATGTTTCTTCTTTTGTTCATTAACTATATCCTTTGTCCATTTTTCTATTAAGCTTACCTTTTATTATTGGTCTTTGATGAAAGGAGTAACAGCAACAGTTAACATTTGATGTGTATTGAGCATGATGCACCAGGCTCTGATTTAGGTGTTTTATGTTTAATCCCATCCTGTGAGGTAAGTGCTATTACTGTCCTTATTTTACAAATGAGACTGCCAAGACGCAGGGGGATTGAGTAACTTGCCCAAGGTAACGTAAATAATGAATTAGGTATAGTAATGAGATTAGCAATTCATCATATATATTACAAAGACTATGAACTGATCATGTGTGTTGAAAATGTTTTCCTTGGTTTATCATTCGTCATTTAATTTTTAATAGTGGTTTTTGCCTGCTAAGATTGTTTGACTCTACTGTCATCAAACAAATGGGCTTTTATTTTGTAGTTTCTGCTTTTGATATCTTGATCACTCGAAGAAGATAAAATAAATTTAATTCAAACACATTAAAAACATTCAGACAGCATAGAAGAGTATAAAACAAAGAGTTAAATTATTTTTCAACCTTTGCCTATGTCATGATCCTACACAGCAAAGGTATCTGATTTTGACCATTTGTGTTTTTATTTCTTCTGATTGTTGTTCTATGACTCTTAACAATATGCATACATTTTTATTTCTCGACTCAGTAACTCCACATAGCATCTTTTGGTTTCCTAGTATGCCAGATGCAGAATTTTAGTTATCTTCTCCCTTCCTTTCCTTCTCCTTTTATCCACTGCTTAACTTCCACAAGAAATATCAGCTTTGGTTGTGAGCACCTTCATAATTTTAAGTAACACATTAATACTTCAACCTCTATTTTTTCATTTATCAACTTTAGACAGTATGTCTTAACTAAGTGATTCATTCCTAATAGCGGAAATCAGGTGTAAAAATGGTTATTCTCTATGTTTCCTGGATCATAAAATGCCATATTTATGAAGAAATGCTTCACTAGAAGCAAGTTTATCTTTAGTCATTTTAATAAAACCAGAGAGATCTCTGTAGATAGAATGAAAGATATTGATATAACTAAGGATATAAATTATATTTATATAGCAGAGGCTATGTAGATTACAGAGCCTTTCTAACCGCATAACTTTATTTATTACTCAGAATAATTCTGTGATGTTTATAGAACAACTATTCTCACATTGTCAAGATAAAGAAATAAGCATAGGGAGTTTATGGCCATACGAAATCACTGTAGTGGGCATCTAGGTCATCAATCCCCAACCTTTTTGAAACCAGGGAACAGTTTCGAGGGAGATAATTTCTCCATGGATTGTGGGAGGGGATAGTTTCGGGACGAAAGGCAATCTCAGGCATTAGATTCTCATAAGGAGTGTGCGACCTAGATCCCTCGCATACACAGTTCACAACAGGGTTGGCGCTCCTATGAGAATCTGATGTCACCACTGATCTGACAGAGGCAGAGCTCAGGCAATACTGCTTACTGACCTACTGCTCACCTTCTGCTGTGTGGCCCAGTTCCCAACAGGCCACAGACCTGTGACGGTCCACAGCATGGGGGTTGAAGACCCCTGATCTAGGTTTTGTTTTGTTGCATTTCTATCCAGCATCCACTTTTCCTTTATCATGGCAGTATTACCTGAGTAGTAATTCCACCTTGCCCCAGTCTCAGCTCATGTGCTACCAATGAGACTGATTATACCCTTGAACTCACAGAGCAGGTGACATAGACTCAAGCCAATAAATGCAGTACGTTTTACTGGTCGTAGTGATTCTTCCAAGAGAAACTGCATCCGAATCTATAAAAGGCACTAAAATTTAGTCTGGGAATGGTGGAACAAAAATTCTTGGTCAAATCACCCGAAGAAAGAGACAGCCCAGGGAACTGCTGGCAGCCATCTTGTAACCAAAAGAGGGCGCTAACCATGAAGTTGAGGGAAGAGAGATTCCTGTTCATTTCATTGGATCCTTGACTGAGCCATTTCTGTTACTGCTGTTCCGTTACATCAGCTAATACACATTCTGTTTTTCTTTACTTCAGTTTGGGTTGGTTTCCTGTCAACTGTAGTAACCGCACAGTTAATTAGTGGCAATCTTGACACCAGATCTTGTGACTTTTAACCTAGCCTTCTTTCTACTCTACCATGCTGCCTCTGAAATCAATGTTTTTGTTCAGGATCCAAAAACACACACCCCTTGAGATCTCTTCCATATATCTTTTGCCTTCCTTCATAGCCTATTAAATAACATTTAGAAATGCAAATCTATCATGTGGAATTCATTTGTGAGGCAGTATGCATACACGTTTGGGCATGACATTCCCTCTCTGCTTGAAATAATGGTATGGGTTAGGGACAAGCTAATTTTAAAACTTTTATGTTAAATAAAATTACTTGCATTTTAGCATAAACAATTCTGGATCATTTTAAATCACAAGAACATGATATAGCACCCACCACCTGCTGCTATGTACAAGAGTTGTGGCCATTAAATTTAATTTTGTTAGGTATCTAAAATTCAGAGCACATTTAACCTAATAAACAGTATTATAATTAATCATATGCTTCTTAGATTAGCAAAGAAAAGCTGCTTTAATCTAAAACGTGGCTAAACACTAGAGCACAGTATTGACACAATACTATTAAAAGCGTACAAATTCTAAAACTAAAAAAGATGGTTTTTAAGTAAGAAGGTTTGCTGGCAGAAGATGGGAAGGTAAATAAAAATATGCGGCTATTTCAGAGGGGCTCTGGGGGCTTAGCCAAGGGCCATAGTCATCAATGATTGAGTTTCACATCCGAATGGAAACCTTTTTTGCCCGTGACACAAGAATAACTCTATCACTGTTCTTAAACTTCAAAACCACACAAAGATGGAACTAAGTAAGGGAAACACAAAAGAGGTTTTCATTTGTTCTTTTAAGACACACTTCAAGAGCATAGACACTGCTTTCACAAAGTTACTATCTAGAAAGGCAAATATATATGTAAATCCAATGCTGTGCAGGGGTGAAGCAGAAGCTCAGCCTCTGGGCTGGTGGTTCCCAAAGGAAGAGACTGAGGGAAGAGTTGAAAGATTTTCTTAGGCAGAAACAGAAGCTGGGGATGGCAACCCAGGAATAGTGACCTTTGTTCAGAGGCACCAAGATACCACCCAGAGAGTTGTGTCAGGGTGCTATACATGGTTTAGTGTGAAGGGAAAGAAAAATGGAGAGAAAATATTTGAAATTTTAGACTGAAAGTCATAGAAAACCTTTAAATGATATTTAAATACGGCTTTCCTAAGGGAACCAGAAAATGGTTGGAAGAGAATGTGTGGAGATAAGGCATTGCAAGGAGAGGAAATATGCATGTGTAAATAGATGTACAAAGAGATTATTATGTGTGCTCTAAATTAACTTTAAGAAGCAAATGAGCCATTGAGAAGAAGTGAAGAGAATGGCACATGGAAACACACAGGGAGGAGGAAATGGTAAGCAGGAGACAGCTCTGGTGGACAGCCTGGACCAGGATATGGCAGCACTATAGACTGCTCAGCAGAGCTCAGAAATTCGAATATGTAAGCTTTGGAAGTCAAATGTTTTTACTTAGGATCACCCCTTATTTTACATTGGAACTCACTGGGGTCACTGCATGATACCAGAATTGCCAAAGCTGAGGAGCACAAGATTTCAGCTAGAATGTCAATGTCTCATTCCTAGAAAGGAAGAGCTCTTGCTATTGTGTGAAACACATCTTCTTAAGACATTATGAAGACATGGGTAGAGGGGTAGGAGAGCCACCTGCAATACCAACCATGTGTTGGTGAGGAGCTATTTCAAATGCTCCCAGGCTTGTGCTCAACAGCATCAACATTTATCTTTAGAGTTTGTATTTTTAACAGAAAACTACTGTGAATGGTAGTGCAGAAAGCAGAAAGGCCAAACCTTCCCTGGTTGTGTCTGCATGATTCTTTCCCAAGCTCATTTGCACTTGAGTGGTTTTGCTTTGCTTGGCCTTTTCCAACTTGGCAGCTCAGAACGTAAAAATGAGGAACTCAGCATATTTTTTAAAATTTTTGCTCCAAATGTTCTTTTAATGCTAGTATTTCTTGGACAGGGATTTCTGATGTCCTAATTAATTGTTCTTGGTGTTTCTTTAAAAGCATCCTTTAGCATTTGTGAGTCTGTCCATGCCTTTTGCTCTTAATCTGCACTCGCTGATATTTTCCTTTAAAGCATGAAAGACACTTCTCTGTGGCCAGGTGAAATATATTTGGAGACACACTTGAAAGTTGCTGAATTCACGGGCAACTTTGGGGCAGCAGCCTAAGAAATGTCAACTGGCAAAAAGAAAGAAAAAATGAGTAGTGCTGCTCTGTCATTTCCTACTCCCCTCTGTGAGATCTGACTTTTACCAATCTTTTGTTACTCCACAATGCATTTTCAACGGCATTTGAAGTAATTAACACCCAGAATAGACTCTTTTTGTCACATTTAATTATCAGATATCTACTTCCCTTTGGGATATCTGACAGTTGCCCAAAATATTGGTCTTAATCTAAAACCAAGAAGAGACCTCTGACAGAGTGAAAGCCATCAAAGTGGCATTTATTAAATATAAATGGTAAGTGTCTAAAGGGGAAGTAAGGAAAGAGCACTGGCTTACATCGCCCCCTGCCAAAATCCTTCCAGCCTGAAGGGAAATTACACTGGTGCTGAACTGAAGCTCCATCAGTTTCATCCATCATATGATGTTTTAAAGATGTGTACATTCCTATTCAGTATTACATTTGCAATGAGAAATGAAAGTATTCTGACCCTTAGGTTCTGGCTCCAATCTGCGAATCTGTCCATAAATACAAGGGTTTCTATTAGTCTATTATCTGGAAAGTGAGTTATATAAGGCAAAAAATTAAATGATATTGATTTGAAATGAAAAAAAAGCTCATTTATGTGCATTTTAGGAAGCTTAAGTGAATCAGCTAGATATACGCACTGAGAAAAAGAAGTTACCCTCTAGGTATTATCTTGTAATAAGCTGGAAACATAAAACCCATTAATAATATTAGAAATTAGATGCCTAATGAATTGTGTCCATTATTGGAGATCTTCTGTGATAACAAGTCCTTAAAAAAAGCAAGAGACTGCCTGTATCTCTATGACATAAGAGAAAAGATACAAGTGAAAGCATATTTCACATGGTTAAAGAAACACAGGCCAAGTTCTGGTACTTACTATGTAAGGACTATGGCCACTGCATCATTCAACACACTCTCTCCAAACAAGAGTATGTACAGGTCAGGGTCGACGTGCAGTTCATGGAAAATGGCCAGCACTGTCACTAGGAAGACACACACAAACACGCAGGGTTAGCTGGGATGTAGGTATGGAGTTTTCCTTGGCTATGGTCACCTCTCAAAAACATTAATTAAATGCTCATCCTCTCAAATCCAATGCCTCTACTAACACCAGACCTCTATTCAAAAAATATCTGATTATGTCGCTCCCTTGCTTAGAGGCTTCTCGTGGCTCCCCACTGCTTACAGATAAAATTTGAGCTCCCAAGTACAAGTCCCCTACAATCTGTACCTTGCTTACCTTCTAGCCTCATCTCCTTCTGCACCCTTTGCCCACCTTTACTGCCTTTCTCAAGTCCCACTGAACTTGCCATAATTTCCCAAACACACTGTATAGTTTCTTAACTACCTTTGCACTTTGATTTCTTTTACCATGGCAACAATTCCTTTCTTGTCCACTTGCCATCATCCTCCTACTCCTTAAATAGGCACAGACACACGCATGCATGCACACACACTTCTGGATACCAAAGATTCATTGTTTTCATTCTTTAAGGACCTTTCAAGTGTCCCCCTCCTAACCCTTTGACTACCTCAGCAGAGACCTGGCTCACTGCTTTCTGGATCCCAGCGTTTGGATCAAATCACTGAACTTACCACAGAAAAGACTGGGAGCTCCCTGGGGATGGGGTTCATCTTTGGACACATGGTATTAGACCATACTCAATAACTGCCTGATGCATGAATGAGTGAATGAATGAATGAATGTTGTTACACTGGCCTACTTCTGTGAAAGGAGAGGTGGTTCTACCTGGCTCTCATTCTGTCCCCAAATCACACTCACCTGTAAAGATGGACTCACTGTTCCTAAGAACAGAAGATGAGGATTTGTTTCTGGTTGCCTGCTGCATGGCCTATACTATATGTCATGTACTTGTATCAAGCCTCTGTGAGCATATTAGGACAGTAAATAAGCACACTCTGATTATCTGTGTTCATCAAAACTATTCAATATCTTGATACTGGAAACAGTTAAGCAGAGTGTGAACAGCAATCATTAGGAAAATGATCCATTGAATTAATTGCCAAGGGAGAAAGAGAGAGGCTGAAAATGATACTGATGGCAAATGTTTAAGGCAGAGTGGATACTTTAATTCTGTCTTTTCCTTTCCTATTTCATGGACGGTGAGGTTAGTAACTGTGTTGTACAAAATAGGGCTACAAGGGAATAAAAGCAAGAAGGTCAAGTTGAATTTGAAGTCTGTACGTAGGATTAAGAAGTTTGGAGCTTGTTCTTTAATAACAGAGAGTCATGAAGGGTTTTAATGAGAGAGATGACACAATCTGAACTTTAGAAATAAGGTTCAGGCAGAAGGGGAGAGGGCAGAATGGACACATGGCTGGAGGCTTTCCCAATAATTCGAGTAAGAGATGAGTTGCATCAGGACAGGAAGAGGCCTCGATTCATGCTCTCAAACGCCTACATATCCACTGTCCTGGGATCTAATAGACCAACGACCACTGTGCTTTGTACTTCACAAATATACTTCACTGGTTTTCATCTTCTCTGTGTGCCACGAGCCCTTCGCACAGTGAGGCAACATGGTAAGCCTTTAATGAGTGAATGAATAAGAGATAACGTCAAGAAGGATTGAACAGAGGTGACAGCACCCCAGAGATATTTGAGATGGAAAATTGGTGGGTGTGGGTGCTTCAGAGACAGCAAGGAATGACTCTGGATTTTGATCTATCATAAAACATATGACTATATTTAATAACAATGTATTGTACACTTGAAAATTGCCAAGAGAGCAGATTTTAAGTGTTCTCAGTACAAAGACAAAAGCATGTGAGGTAATGCATATGTTAATAAGCTTGATTTAGCTATTCTGCAAGATATGCATATTTCCAAAAATTATGCTGTATACCATAATATATACAATTTTTGTCAATTAAAAAGTTTTTTTTAAAGAAGCTACTGCAAAATCCAAAAAAAAAAAAAAAAAGAGAAAGAAAATGCCATGAATTGACATGGCAATTGGCCAGATCCCATTTTACCAGGCATAGAATCAATTTTATTATTCTAGCTGAATAGGTCCTATTAATCATGACAGGTAAAATGGCAAATATCTGCTTTCTACTAGCATGTGGCTGTTAACATTTGCCACAGCTTTTAGACGTTGCAGGTGGTAGGAGGGAGCAAGCAAACACTTCTGCTAAGTAACCTCTTTCTCCTTTTTGGATGGAGTTAAGACACTGCATCTACCCAAAACAAAAAAGTTACAGAGGGGTTTGGTTAGCAACATTTTCTTTTTTGCTAAGATACTGTGGAATAAAAGTAACTATTTTTTTACTACAAAATTCTATCATGGCCTCTCTATTGTTAACTTTAGTCTCTGTAGCTGTTGATTTCTGTCATTGAGTTCTGAAGATGACTTGCAGCCCATCTCTACTTCCAGGGAGGTTTCCTAGGCTGGCAAACGGGAATGTAAGGCCCTTACCCCACCTTCCCACTTACAGAACCCTTCTGCCCTAGGGGGATGGACTTTGCATCTATCTAACAAAAGCTTTGAGCTTTTAAGAGGAAAGGCTTTTAATTGAATATCCAGTTTTGTTCAGAACTGCTCTGACATTCCCACAATTCCTTTTGAACAAAGAACTGAACTCCATTTCATAAAAGATATCCCACACAAAAGAGAAAACTGTTACTTTGCACATTCCTGTCTACCCTGTGAAGAAATGGAACAGTTTTAAAATAAAGCCAGGCAGTGTGTTCTACAAGAGGGAGTATTTTGCTGGGAACACAAATGAGTCGAATAGGTGAGTCAGGAAATTAGCCACCCACTCTGCTGCTGAGCTTGGAGCTTTTAAAAAACCTCATTTAATTACCTCCCTGGCAGGGCTCAATCTTACATGCAATGTCCAAGGATCTCTGCAGCACCTCCCCAGGACAGTCTTTGGGACAGCTGTGGACATGCTCATATCAGCCCTGTCCACACCTTGCTAGGTTTGTAAGGATAACCCTGGTCCAAGGCAGGACTGAAAGTCAATGCCCATGTAGATGAGAGTTCCTGGGACCACAAGAGGAAAACACTCTGGACATCGTGTGGAGAGGAAGGGGAAAAGACGCAATCAGATTTCTTAAACCTCTGATTTTATCAGAGGATTTGGTCCTTTCGTCTTTATCTTACTTAAGTTCCACTCATCTTTTAGTGGCAGATTCTCATGGTTCGCTTGTGGCTTGGAATTCCTTCTCCTCAGCATACCCTCTTCCTACCTGTTGTTGTAGCTAGAGAAAATTCACTTTGTCTTTCAAATTGATCATACAAGATACAAGCACATATGATCTTATGCTCAAACAGATGAAAACACACACACACACACACATACACACACACACACACACCCTTATAGTAGAGGAATGTGATAATTGAGAAATGCCACTGAATTCTTGGAGATCTCTGAGAAAATAATTTCAGCCATCAATGGCAAGGAGCTTTGAGGGCAATGAGTGAGGAGCCAGTGGTGTGGACTGCACTCTGAGAAGCTTTTGATAAGGCATGAAGAGAGTAAAAGCCATAACTCACGAGGTCTAAGTGTGGCTTTCTCTTAGACATCTGATTTATAGGTTGACAAGAATAAGCCAGAGGAAAGAGAGGTTGAAGACAGAAAAAGAATGAGAAAACTGCTGAAGCAAAGTCTGGAGAAGGCAGAAGAAAACTGAGGGGCAGAAGGGAAATGTGTCTTTCCAGTAAAGCAAGATCATCTGCTGAGAGTCAGGAGAGAAACATGTGAGTTACAGGCTAGAGGAGGGCTGAAAATGTGCAGAACATCTTGGAGGCAGGTAATGCAAGTTTCATGAAAAATCTGTTAAGGTCAAACACAGGATAATTCTCAATGTGTAAAAGAAAAACTGTAACACTAAAATGATACAATATTTTGATTTCTTCATCATGCCAAGGGTCTTTTCCCCACTACAACTCTATTGTAACATCAAAACTAATCCTTTTTCACCTCAAAGGTGGTAACCACACGTAGTGATAAAAATACAGACACTAACTACCTGACTCCATGAGTATGTCAATATGTTTATGCTTAGATCTTTCAAATTTTTGTTTAAACTGCTGTCTTTTCAACTGATCACTTTCTTGATGTCCTTTCAGAACTTCTAAGTCTTCAGGGTGATTTAGTGACAGCCCCTTCCCTAGAATCTCCATTAGCAGCTCTGCGTCCCCTATTTTCTAAGTGTTTTACAAGAAATTTAAATTTCAAAGGATACTTTAATGTGGCAGCTCTCAGCAACCTAGCACAAGATCTGCCTGGGTGGAAGGACAACAAGAAGCAATAGTTCCTACCCCTGTCCTTCTACCTTGCCATTCAGCCTCGTCAAAATGCTGGCTCTCCTTGGAGAGTGCTCTCTACGGTTTTCTGTGCAAATCAGTATGTATGACACTTGTTCGCGACACATGGAGAATCAAAAACGTCTGAAGATTTTGCAGCTGAATCGGTGTCAGGCCTGACAGGTGGAGAACCTTGGTATTCTCATAAACGAGGTGGCATTTTTCCATTTCCAAAAATGATTATTGTGAAAATGTATTTTCTTTTTCTGAGAAGGAGGAAATTCTCCTGTAACTTCTCCCACTTTCCTGAAATATTGTATATGGTGAGATTTGAAGGAGAGGCTTTCAAAAAAGGTGTGGTATCTGGGTGCAGGCTGAAATATGGGAATTATTTTGAGAATTATTAAATTCTCAGCGAAGACCCAGCAGCAAAATCGATACATGGATTGGTTTTGCCAGTCAAGTTCTGCCATTCATAATCCTAGAATACAAGTGAAAAGACTGAGTATTCTGAGTTACATCAGAGAAACAATGCCAGATCTAGAGAGCTAATGACTAGTCATTTACTTTGTTGAGGTCATTTTAAATTTTAAGTTAGAAAAAAACATCATGAAGACTTTAGTCCAAAAACTTAGCAATTTTGTTTTAACCATCAATATGCTCTGTTGTTTTGATACCAAGTTAATAGTGGAGAATATATGATATGCATGCACACACACGAAGCCTTCCTGAAATGGGGTTCCTTGGGGAAAACAAGCTCTTATGCCCCAGAACAGTGGCTTCAAAGTATGGCCTAGGGACCCCTGGGGATTCCTGAGATCTATCCAGGAAGATCCCCAAGGTTAAAAACTATTTTCACAATAATATGAAAATGTTACTTGCATTTTTCATTCTAATTCTTTCATTAGTGTACGGTAGAATTTTCCAGAGGCTACATCAGGCAACAGATTGAATGCAAAAGCAAGATATGAGAATCCAGCTGTCTTCTATTGCACTACATGTTAAAGAGCTTTGCAGAAATGTGAAACAATGCCACTCTTCTATTTTTTTTTTTGAAAACTTTTGGTAAACATGTTATTTATATTAACATGTAAATGTTTTATGATTATTATTTTAAATAAATTAATAAAAACACGTTTTAGAATTTGTTTTAATTTCTAACATGGTGAATACTTTATTTATTTATTTTTGAGACTGAGTCTCGCTCTGTTGCCCAGACTGGAGTGCAGTGGCACAATCTCAGCTCACTGCAACCTCTGCCTCCCGGGTTCAAGTGATTCTCCTGCCTCCGAGTAGCTGGGACTATAGGTGCCTGCCACCTACCCTGGCTAACTTTTGTATTTTTAGTAGAGACGGGGTTTCTCCATGTTGGTCAGACTGGTCTCAGCCTCCTAGCCTCATGGGATCTGCCCGCCTTGGCCTCCCAAAGTGCTGGGATTACAGGTATGAGTCACTGTGCCTGGCCTCTAATATGGTAAATACTGACAGATATACCTCACATAAACAAAAACTCTTTGGGGTCTTTCCTAATTTTAATGACTTGTAAAAGGTTTTGATACCAAAAATCTTGAGAACCACTGCCCTAAGGCATTTGTTATATGTAATAAATTAACTTGTTTCCTCTCTATTGAAAGTGATACTAGCTAAGCACATCCTTGAGAGAAATGAGAAAATATTCCCTCAAATTATCTTCGGCAAAGCTTAATTTTCTTGTTGAGAAGGGCTCCTGAGATCTTAGTATCTTTTGCTGCGCAATAACGAGCTGATTCTTTTGGTATACATGTAGAGGATTTCTAATAACTTTTAAATGAAGAAAATTATTCTTTTTATATTAACTCCACTATCACATTTATAGAATCATATTTCTGTTGCTGGTATTTATATTTGTTTAAGCCCTTTTTTTTTAATGTAAGTGTTTTGTGGGCAGAGATTTTTATGGGTGCATAATAAAAACACTGACAATCCCACTTCCATCCCTTGACTTCAAACATGGCTGAATGGTGATTGAGAATAATCAACTCCCTTTTTCTGCTTACAAACCAGAAATACAATCCCTAGCAGTCACTGAGAATAGAAAAAGGTAATCAAGAAAGAGAGATCCAAGGTGGCTGACTACTAGCAGCTCAGGATTGTAGCTCCCAGAGAAAGCGCACAGAACGAGAGGACGCCACACTTACAGATGAATTTTTGTTGCCTACGGACCAGGAGATTCCCAGCGGAGGAGCCCCATGGGTTGCCAGCGCGACTCTTGTGGCCGGTGTGGCGGTTTTGCCGGCGCCCTGGTGCGGCGGTTCTCGGTACAGAGTGGACGGGACTGACTCCCCTTTTGGTCAGCGTTAGGAGCTTCGGGAAAGCAGAGTCACCTATTTGCCTGATTGAAAAGGGGATTCAGGAGGAAAGCCAGACCGGAGATTCCTGGACAGAAAAGCACCACAAATCTTAATGCTGCTGTTTTGGTCGGCACAGTGGGTTGCTCAGATTTCGGCGCTGGGAATCAAGTTGAACGTCCACTCAGAGACCTAATTTGAAAGTTGGCAATTACAAACGACAGGTGGATAAACTTACAATGATGGGAAGAAACCAGCGTAAAAAGGCTGAGAATACTCAAAATCAGAATGCCTTTCCTTCTACAAAGGATCATAGCTCCTCAACAACAAGGGAACAAGGCCTGATGGAGAACGAGTGCAATCCATTAACAGAATTAGGCTTTAGAAGGTGGATAATAAGAAACTTTTCTGAGCTAAAAGAACATGTTCTAGCCCAATGTAAAGAAACTAAGAATCTTGAAAAAAGGTTTGATGAAATGCTCATGAGAATAGACAATTTAGAGAGGAATATAAGTGAATTAATGGAACTGAAGAACACAATACGAGAACCTCGTGAAGTATGCACAGGTTTTAACAGTCGAATTGATCAAGCAGAAGAAAAGATATTAGAGGTCGAAGACCAGCTTAATGAAACGAGAAGACAAGATTCGAGAAGAAAGAGTAAAAAGGAATGAGCAAAGTCTCCAAGAAATATGGGACTATGTGAAAAGACCTAATTTATGACTGGTAGGTGTACCTGAATGTCATGAAGAGTATGAATCCAAGCTGGAAAATATTCTTCAGGATATTATTCAGGAAAATTTTCCTAACTTAGTAAGCCACGACAAGACTCAACTCCAGGTAATCCAGAGAACACCACAAAGATATTCCTCAAGTATAGCAACTCCTAGACACATAATCTCTAGATTCACTAGGGTTGA